>BGPR01002407.1:1199-32181 GCA_013235015.1 Araneus ventricosus | reverse complement strand
GCTCTCAAAGTAATTTTTATTTTTACAAAGTAAATATGCTTAGCATAACCTAAACGAAAACAAACAACGAAACTGAAGAACTAACTAACTTTTTTAAACTTTTGCATTTTTTAACATAACAATCGCGAGCAGATAAAGATGTTGCCAACCTGAAAGTTACAAATGGCGTTAAATTGTTTACAACAGAATTGTCTTTATATTTACTGAAATAAATTGAAGAGAGATAAGAGCCAAATTACTGTTATATTGGTTGAGGTACAAAAACATTTGTTGTATGCCGCAAGTTTGGCATGTTTACTGCAGTGTGTTAAAACCTCTCCTTTGAAACTTGATATCTCCTTTGAACCTGAAAAACAAGATAATGTAACAGTGTCCGATTCTTCTCAACTGTAATTATTAAACACCCTCTGCCTGACCCGAAAAAATTGCTAGATGGACAAAGAATACATTTTGAACTATCCACTTGTTATTGATTTAGTGAACTTTCTTTGATTAGATCTGCATGTTGAAAATTGATGTCTTGACAGTAAAAATAGTAATTTTGTGATTATGAAAACATTACCTCTGTCAAATTCTGCAAAACTGCACTAGCACATTCCGTGGCAATGTAAGTAAACACAAGGCAGAAAATAATTCTGCTGTAAAGTACTATTTCATTAAAATTTTATAAATAACTGCATTTAACAATTTATTTTCTGTCATCAATAAGTTATACTTCATTGATTCGTTTCCCCCTACTTATCTATGCATTTGAGGCTCTGAAAAAAATTTGCATGAATGTATGGTGTCATAGAATTTCTCTCTTTTTTTCAGTCAAATATAGGTTGTGAGTAGTAAACTTTTAAGAGTTCCTGGGTAGATTATCACTGTGTTGAAAAATCAATTTTATAAGTGACCATCCTGCTTTTAAACTATAGAATATTAAAATGGTAATTTCTTCAAAATTCGAATTTATACTTTCAATATAGAAGCAAAAAGAAGAATGATATATCGTTACGCATAATATTTGTTAAACTACTTATCTGGGGCCATTCAAATATTACGTAAGCACCCAAGGGGGGGGGGGAGGGGGTTTGCGATTTGCTTATTTCTGCTGACAAGGGGGGAGGGGGAGTATGAGTGATGCTTACGTAAGACATTAAAATCACTTTATTTCCGAAAATCTCTTGTAACTTGCACAAATAATTTAATTAAAAAAATTAAATTTGAAAAAAAAGTTAAATTTGGCAAAAGAAAATTAAACTAGAATTTTCTTTAAAAAGTTCTAAAACAATTAAACTTACATTTTTTTTTCATTTTAAGCCGAGTTAGAGTTTTTTTATTTGAATTAAGTCCTAAAATTTTTAAAATTAGATTATTACTGTTATACGTTTTGTAAAAAAAAAAAGGAACGGAGGGGGGGTTGCAGTTTGCTTACGTAATTATAAGAGGGGGGTTTGCGATTTGCTTATTTTTGCTGACAAGGGGGGAGGGGGAGTCAAAAAATACCAAAAACATGCTTACGTAATATTTGAATGGCCCCTTTATCACTTATCGGCAGCCAGGGGAAAAAAGCTGGTAAATTTTCTTTCTTTTTTTTCGGTTGCAAATAGGTACTCACAAATAAAAGCTACGGGAAGCTTTATCATATAATGTGAACAACATCTAAAAAAAGTTGCTCGAAACGGGTTGTCCATTTGATGAAAATAAAAGAGTTTTGACGATTACTCTACTATAACGTAAGTAAAACCAGTTATAAAATAAACTGTTGATAGGAAAACAAAAACTATTTCATAAATAAACAAAAACACTTTTTGAATAAAACTGCTGAATTTGATTGTTTAAGAAGAAACAAAAATAACCTTCGAGAGAAAACTTGAACCGCAATTATTTCCCCAAAACTTACCTCAGTGACGCTATGATTCAGTCTTTTAAAACCAAACGCTGAGTCACGTGAATAAACAAATTTCAGTTTCAACTTTGCATGACCCGCAGTGCTTCAGAAGCAAAATCACGATTCCGTTTGACACCGGGGTCACTGCACCTAGGACTCGAATCATCTCTTATAAGCATTACAGGCTGTGATCCTCTTGGAATGTACACTCCCTCCACCGTTGGGAGAGGTGAAAGGAGATAATGAGCTCTTTAAAAAATACAGCAAATATTTTTGTAGATAGTGACTGTCACACCTTACCTTTCGTCTCTTCTCTAGAACAGTTATAAATCTGTTACTCAACAGCTGATTTTTCTTGGAAATTGCTCCTCCTTAGAAAACAAAATACTTTCTTTTCATCAATGGATTCAAATGATCAGATTTTCAGAGCTTCAAATCGGACGCTGTGTACGTTGGAGGTGGGATTAAATCAAGACGAAGAAAATATGACAATAAAAACAAATTTAAATAAAACAGAAGATTAAAAGGTAAAGGTTTACTTATGAAAACCGGGACAGTTCTGGAATGGAACTGAGTATGATCTTAATGTATTAACTCCAATAATAACAAAGTTTACATTAGGTATGCAACGAATAGTGATTTGCCGAATAACCAAATACCGAATATTCGCCCAAATTTCAGGCCGAATTCCGAATATTCGGCGGCCAAATACCAAATTTTTTTTTAAAAAAAATTAATATTATCTCTTTTGATTGTAAATTAGGTATATTTTGAACTTTAAATGAAAAAAATTTAAGATTAAATAAAATTGAGTTTTTATTATTTGTATATTTAAAAAAAATAATAATACCTTTATGTATATTTGTAATATTTTAAATTCCCTAATTCCAATAATAAGAAATGAAAAACTCTCTTCATTTTGGGATTGCTTCAAAGAAATAAAAGAGTCACCATTGCAGAACATGACCGTGACAAACACTGAAAAAAATTTAATGGATAAGTTAAAATTGCTAGAAGTAGATTCCTATTTTGATAAAGAACTTCTTATGGGTAGGATGGAGTGTTTACTTAATTGGCGGGGAAAAAATGAAGAAAAATTTCTAAGGTTCGCAAATTTAGCATGAAAATATCTTTCAGCGAGCATTATGATATAGTGACCGTTTATTTTCCGAAGATGCTAATATATCTGAAACCATATGGATCAGACTTCTATAAATGATATGCAACATTATTAAATACACTTATGTACTCTGCAAATTGGATAAATGTTAGATTTTTTTATAATAAACGTAGTGGAATATAATTCTACAAAATTCTTTATGAAATATATTTAAAACAACATTTTGTTCTCAATTTATTCTGCCGAATATCTGTTTAGCATTCCTCCAGACTGAATATTCGGGAAAGCGCTGAATAGGCCCAATACTTAATATTCGCTGCATCCCTAGTTGGTATTATATGTGTATGAAACCAAACAAAACCCTACTTCCTCCTGAAAATGCTGAAAAATTATTGTTCTTGCATAATAATTTCAAGCTGTGCATTAATAAATTATATGTAACTTTATGAAATACACCTATGCAGCTTAAAATTGGGTAAATGTTTGGATCGGGCAACTTAAAATTGGGATTTTTTTAATAATAAATGTACTGAAATGTAATTCTGCAATATTTTTTGTGAAATGTGTATTTCAAAGCACATTAAAAATATTATTATCTGGAATATATTTGACTGAATATCTACTTAGTATTCGGCAAAAGGGCCGAATACTGAATAGTTGCCGAATATTCGCTACATATCTAGTCTACACATAGCAGAAATTGATGTTATTCAGAGAAATGATAATACTCAACTGGCATTATACTTATTTTAGTGAATAATTGCACCAATTTGCTATAGATAGACCATATTCTATAAATAGTGAAAGTTAGAAATAATAATTCTACTGATGATGATTTTTTAAAGGAAATTTTGTATGGTTCTTTTTAAGTACTAAATATTTATTGATAATTTTAAAAAGTGAGACATCCGGGATATTTCATTCAAAACTGGGGCAAATCTGGGACATTTTTTCAACTCGGAACAATGAGTCAAAAACATGGACAGTCCTGACGAGTCTAAAACGATTAGTCATTTTAATTAAGAAGTTTAATTATGAGTTTTTAACTCGATATTTTCTAATACTTCAAATGCAGTTTTTTTTTATTTTGATAATCTAGTTTTATATATGCTACTGTTATCAATAAACATGCAAAGATTTAGACTCGAATAACTTGAAAATTAGACGTGATAAATTTTTAAATGAAAAATTAGTAAACGAGTATAGATAACAGTTACTATGGAGAAAATGTATTCTAAAAACTTCACGAACTTTTGAGCAGGATAATATGCTTTTTATTAATGAAAAACAGATAGAGCTATTTTTTTATTTATTGAAGAATTACTCTTTTAGTAGAAAATAGAAGCTTTCTTTTCCACAAAAGGAGAGAAAGAAAAAGAGTGGTAAATATTTAGAGGCATTTTTTTAAAAAGAAATGAGCCGGTACTTATCAAAGAAGTATTTATTCGAAGCAACAACTATTAATTGTTTCTTTTTACTCTTGCTCAGTTTAAAATTGATAAAAAGTATATTCGGAATAAAAAAAGGAGTAAAAATAGGATGCTATTTATGAGTAACTATGAAGCTATTTATTAAGTATAATAAAAATGCAAATATAATTTCTTAAATAAATGAAGTAAAAAACATTTCTTCTTTGGTTGGGAACTATTTTGTTGTGAGCCTTGTTTCAAATGAACATTTTCGAAATAAGAGCATTATTTTCCAAGGGAAAACAGTTTTGAGAATGAAATTTAATAAATATGATGTTAAGTTTTGTCTGTCGAAAAGAATTCTTACTAAAAAGTTTTTTAAAAAATTAGTATATATAGTTGATAAAAGACGCGGATTTCGAGTAGCAGTTTATTCCTTAAAAAATATTTTGTTTAAGCATTAGAGAAGCATGATAACTAATACACTCCATGAAGGTAAGAACGAAAAAAGACGCATTGAACAAGACACTAGATTTTATATAGAGAAAATCCCATGATCATATGACGAAAATTCTGGAGTCAGCAAGATTTGTTGTTGATGCCTTCTACATAATGTGGGGAAGTGAAACTAAATAGAAAGATCGGTTTCATTGAAATTCAAGCGTGAAGTATCAACATTTAGCGAAAATTTTATCACATACAAACCTTAAGCTTTATTTTCTTGTTTGGAATAAGCCAAAAAGGCATTCAATATATTTTTAAAAATATGATTTCTTCTTATGGCAATTTATTACTTAGTAAGGTAAAGCCAACATATACTGTAAATTGATTGAGAGATTCATTTTAATATATTTCAACAATTTTGACATTAATCTCACAATTTATTTGAAAATCTTTGTTATGCTCTCAATTGTACGTGCTATCATAATTTCCAAGCATTTTTCATGTAGATGTATTTATTACATGCCATATAACTGAGAATACTGAGTGTGTATGTTGTAGTAGAATGTGCCTTTTCACTACAAAGGAGATAAACGGGGATCCTTGCCTTGCTTTATATAAATTCATTTATAAAATATAATTTTTCGATTCTGCTATAAAAAATAATCTTTTTAACATTGAAAAGTTTCTGATATTCAGTTGAATTGTAAAAGTTGTTGCTTTTTGTGGAAGTAATCAGAAAATTGGAGAAAACAGTCTTTTATTTATTTGTGTACTTTACTTTATGTTGTTCAAATAAAAATTTACTTTATCTTCTAAAGCTATATTAGAACATCAATCGCCACAGACATATTGACACAGTAGGATATTTGACCCTGTAAAAAATAAATCATATTTCTTATGTTTATAATTTCAAAGAATGAAGTTACCTTGGAAATCTTTGTTTCAATTCATACAAAACGGGGGATTCATTAGTTGCGCAACATTTTCTGGAAAGAGCATGATTACTTTAACCTTCTCTTCTTTCTTCTATTTTTTTCGCACTCTTGCTCTTACACATTGAAATATGAAATTCAAGGTTATCACTCTCAGCAGATTATAGATGAAAGAGTTAATTGAAAATAGAAAATAAGAATTCTGTCAAAAATTCTTTTTAATCAAACTAAAAATGTTCCTTTCGCCACGTATAAATTATGTATTTTTAAAATTCAGATATTTTGAAGATAATAATATTGGAGAAAGAATATTAAAAGTAACAAAAATAAAAATTCAGAACTTCCCAAATGCTAAATACCTGTAAACAAATAAGGTAAAACTAAAATACCCAAATTTTTTGGAACTTCAATCTGAGATGTTCTGTATATTTTGGAGGAACACGTTAATGGACGGAACAAAGAGTCGAAAACTTTCTTATCCCTGCAAATTCGGGATTTTGATCACTTAATATAGACACTACGGTAACACGAACCTAAACATAACAGAAATTAATAATATTGCAAAGAATGGCGAATGCTGAAAACCCATTGTGCACTAAAATAGGATGACCATATTCTGTGGATAGTAAAAGTTAGGAAGCAGAATTCCTCGTATTCTAATTTTTTTAAATAACCTAATTAATCCTTTTTAAAATTTTTAATGTAACTTTAATGTTGTTTTAATTTTAAAAAACGAGACATCCCGGGACACCTTATTAAAATACGGCAAAAAACGTTAAAAATGGGACTGTCCCGGATGATCTGTGGCATTTGGTTGCCTTAACCAAATGCTTTTTTTTAACTGCAGAAGAAATAAATTTTAGTTATGAGGGAAAACATTGAATGTTATTGTCTGCAACATTTCAAAACAATATGATTGTTAAAATTAGTATTCGCATCAATTGATGTTATTTTATTTTATGTCCTGTTTATTTTATTGTTTTCTTGCAGCCTTTATTGCCAAGCTGCATGGAGATTTTCCATTACTAGTAGCCAGTGGCGAATCCGGGGGGGGGGGGTATCGGGATACCACCCCCCCCAAAGTCAAGATAGAATTCTTGATTTTATTTAGCATCATTACAAGTGTTTTTTTTTTCTTAATTTCCTTCTTTTTAAAAAATAATAAAAACAACATTACTTTCTGGCTTGACAGGCTCGAAACTTTTCCTACTTTTGTAGTCATTCCACTTGTACTTGTAGCTTTGACGCGGTCAAAGACATTTTTTGGCTAGTTATTTCAATGTAATTTTTATTAAATTATCGAAAGTATTGCATTGATTTTATGATTTTTATTGACAGGTTAGTAAAATCTGTCAAGTTAAAGAGTTGAGGTTTGACATTCATCACGACTATACAAAGTTTTTAAGACCTCAGCCCCCCCCAGACCCGAATCCTAGATTCGCCACTGCTAGGAGCAATAGCCAGCAAGGTTGGTTAGAAATCACCTGCCTGAATTTTATCACCTGCTATTAGCATAGAAGATAAAATTTCCGTTACAATACCATTTTGTGTCATAATTACGCACTTGTAAGACATTTGATGGATGATGCAGCTGTTCCTCAGCAAATTATCGTTTAATCAACTGCTGTGTTTAGTTGAAATGGAAATTTTTATTTAGAATGTGAAGCGGAAGTGGGTGATTTTTGTTGCGAAATTTTTTGTGGGTCTTTTGTTTAATATAATATGCTATGACAGATATTCCTGATAATTTCATGCATTTTGGGTATTCTAATGACACATCTTATCAATATATTAAAATTAAAATTTCTGAATATGCTTTCAAACTTTTAAAATTAATTAAATTATTAGAATTAAAATATGCTACATAAACTACATATTTTTGAATAGTAATTGGATGTGGTAAAGAAGAATAGTATTCATGGCCGCCACGAGAACTCTCGGCGCCAAATTGTCTAGTTTACGGCGGTCACTATAGAAACAGGTTATCGTTGGAAGAATTCATTTCTAGTTGGTAGAAGTTGATTTAAATTTGTTCCACCGCAAGCTGGCGCCAAGAATAAAAAAACTCTGACTTCCTTTCGATTCTTCTTATTCGAAATTGGTCTTCCCTAATATAATCAGTTGCTATAGCAACCGCCGTAAACTAGACAATTTGGCTGCGACAGTTCTCGTGGCCGACAGACAGTACTGTGCTACAAATCAAACAACAGTAGTTGTCAATGTGTCAAGCAGTGCAATTCATTTCTTTTCCTCAAGAAATGCGAAAATAAACTTGGAAATTTACGAGAAATTAAAAAACTTCTTTTAAAGCTCTTACATCTAAAAAAGATCCTTTTATGCATAAAACTTTCCATTTATCTCACAATATGAAAATATATTCAGTGCCCTTGTCGTTCTGTGGACGAATGTTAAGCATCAAAGATAATGCTACTTAGCGCTGAAGTGTAGACTGGAAGAAAATGTTTAAGTTATTACTATTTTCAATTTCAGGCATACCAAAGACATGGAATATCTTCTGTTATTGTTTTACTTCCTGCCTTCACTATCAATCAATTAAATATTCATCATCAAAAAAGAAGAAAGAAAGCAAAATGATCTTCTGATTGTAACATCGACCATGTCTGAACGGCATGGAAGGAAGCTGTATGATGATATGCAAAGAAGTCGTTGTCTGAAAAGATCGTACGCAACTACCGGAAATAAAATAAAATCTATTTCGTGTGTTCGGTAATTAACTCCTCCTTTTTGAAAGGTCGACTGGCAAGTTCCCTCCCCCTGGTTAACGAGATTCATTCACACATCACGACTGGATGCAGGAAAAAGCCATCAACAATTCTCTGAAAAGCTCTGAAACAACAAAATATTATTAATCTATAGAGCATATTAACGACTAAGTGGTGAGAATAGCACCTGCAATGTATTAATGTGAAAGTGAAAGCATAAAAATCAAAAAAGTTCTTTGTTATCTTAATTAGTAGTAAAAAAGAACAAAAAAAAATTTAAAAGGAAAAGTTAATGAATAATTTCGCGAAGAATTTTTCAGTATGGACCTTTCATTATCTAAATTAACATAGGTAATATTTCATATGAATCTTTTTAATTACCATATATTAATTAGTGTTTTGATTTTTTAATTTTTGATAACCTTGTGCTGTCTTCCCAGCCCATTGCTGAAACTAAATCAATTCATTTCTTACTCTGATAATTACAAAAAAACAATTATAATAACCTGATCCAAAGTACCTGTAAAATATTTCTTTCGTTTCATTAATTCTTTTACCAGAGGAATATGCTGACCTGTTTTAAAAGCAGATATTTCTTTAAGAAACAAAAGAGCTGGAAGACTTCACTAATATAAAATGAGTTTATAGAAGAAAATCAATAGAATGGAAATAGTGAAAATTTAGAGTGATAATTTATAACGATGTCTATAAATAAATGTCACTCTACCGAATACTATGTTACTGGCGAAAGATATTATTTACTCATTATTGTGTCAAATATTTTTTTAAAATTATTAGGGTAGCTGTGTGTTGATATGGAATAGCATTTAAAAAATATATACAAATGATATTTTTTTCTTTCTTATGATATTACATAAAACAGCAAAAACATCTTTAGAAATTGTAATAAAAAAAAACCAACTTAAAACAGAAGAACCATGACAACTCCAAATCTTTTCAAAATATTTTAATGGATCTTCATTACACTTATTTTGCTTAAAAGTAGAGTAACTGCATATCCATTTTTCAGTCATTTTATTAGTTTTCTTCATATACTTAAACAATTCTTTCACAGCACTTATTAAATTAAAGACAGAATCAACGCAATCAAAGGTTGCCTTGATACAAATACATCTTGAAAACTAAAATAATTTAAATACAACCCAATAAATTATATTGTACGCATGTCATATGAACAGTTGGATGCCATATTGTTAAATATTCCACCTTTTTTCACCTTGAGCACAAATTTCCATTGAAATCATCAAAAGCAAATTACACAACAATTGTATATAGATAAGTATTCCTAATTATTTATTTGCAAAGTAACTGTTTAAATCCAATTCGCCGTATAAATTCCCAAATGATGCAAAACTTAAGAGCATTTGTGACATGAAGTTTGCCTTAGAAAGATGTTCTGGCGATGAATGCTCTGGTTCATTCCATAAGCGCAATATTTTACACGACAGTAATAGAAATATGTAATAAATAATAAAAAAAGTTTTAAGCATAGAACAATGGTTACGATAGTGTTTAATTGGATACATAAATCACACTTTAAATCCTGGGAACACTACCCTTTTGATTTGGGGCAATTAGACATAGTGCCCCTTCTTGCAGTTTTGCCCTTTCGGTTTCATAACATCACGTTCTATGCTTGTTTCCTCTTGCCCTTGAAACAGCTGATATCATCTCAGAAGGTCTAATGTCATCTTTTGAGAAAAACATGCGCAGTCTTCTATTTTTAATTCGTAGCATATATACAGCGTGCTAAACTTGAAAGAAAACTCATAATCGAAATTGTTAAATAAATAAAATAAATAAGTTCTAGTGCATGATAATGATTTGTTGTTGACGAGCATTTTTAGGGCAAGAAGAGCGGCAAAACTTAACTCATTGAGCAATTCGTAGAATCAGATATTCTTTTTACGTTTTAAATGTCACAAACGTTTCACTGTCCGTAAAACTTATTAAAACAGCTTAGAGTAAGTTCATGGACTGTTCTTTGAGATAGATGCCCACTGGTTTACCATTGGACACAAATTTCAATGGCAGTCTTATGATGTTTGAGTCACCTTGTGGGAAGTAATCTTGAAATTGAGGGCGCTTTTTAGGAAACACGTGCATCACTCGGTGAGGCTTTCCATTGTTGAACAACTGTAAGGGCAGCTTGTAGATGCTTGATGGAGCTGTTTTACCCATGGGAACTTGGGGGAAGAAGAATTCGTCGAAACTGTGCGCTGGCTGTGGTACAGCAGCTATATAGGGGCTGATGAAATGGATGGGTGAGCTCCCACCGATAAGGCGGCGGTCTGCTCGAAAGTTTGGCATCTGATGGGGTTTCACCATATTGTAATGCTTTATTTTGTAGGCAGGGGCGCAGTCGCAAGATCGGATGGTAACCAAGAAAACCATTGCCAATAGTGCAGTTATTTGCTGCCCAAACCTGAAAAATAAAAGTCAAATGTTAATATTTACTTGCGCATTCGATAAGATTGTTAAACACTCAAAACATTGATGCAGTGAATTAAGAGAGAGAAAAATTAGTCTCCGGGCAAAAGCGTATTTTAAACTATATAGGATTAATCACATTTTTTATACATGAATTATTTTTATGAATTCATTTCCTGCTTGCAATTAAACTTATTAGTTTAGGTTAAGTTATCATGCTATAGATTGATGGTAAAATTCTACTCTAGCCTGAGGAACGAAGTCCAATAAAAAGTTCGTCTCTTCAATTTCATTAAGCAGAATGAACACTGCATTTTAAAACTTATAGGTTTATATTTAAAGGAAAAAAATATATGAAAATAAAAGTAACTGAACAGAGAATTATCTTTAAAAAAACCCTTTGATCTAAAAAAAATGACGGGAGGCTGTCTTTTTCAAACAGCCGCTGATGTTAAAAGCATAGGACTACTTAACTCGCGTGACTCTTTTTCGATTTTCAATATTTTTTTGTAACTTCTGTTGTTACCCGTTATCTCTAAAATAAGACGTTAGTTATGATTTTAGCACATGTAGTTACCGAGATACAGAGGATCTCCCATAACAAGTTTTGTGGCGTTTTGGCGTGTGAATCAATTTCCTTCCTGAGACTCCAATGAGAGGAACGTAGTCCTACGTTAAAAACCCTACATTATTCAGAAAGAAAAATAGCAGATAAAAAAGTTGGAAAATTGGGTTTTGTGAAATGCTGCCGAGAGATCTTGCTCTTTCTCTGAAATGACGTAATATATTTAAGAACACACATGCATATTATAATATCGAGCTAACGCTTTTATTTGAGATAAAAATTAAAACATAGACACTTATTTGAGCAAATAAACTTGCATATTTTTATTCAAAGTCACTTATAGAATATTTAGAAAGTTCCGAAGCGACAAAATGTCATCGGAATCATTTGAATAAGGTTCTATCGTTTATTATTTGAGAGTTGTCTTTTATCTCCATGCAAGTAACACAAGTATTTAATTCTATTCAGGTCTGTAACAGATTAATCAAATTCAAACGATAAGATAAGGATGTTTTCATGGTATTAAAATGCATCTTTGTAACTGTAATAATAATTATTATCATTGCTCTATTTTCATTCCAGAACAACTCAGATAATATTAACAGATTTCATGTCGATGCACTTTGACTTCATAACAAAAGACACATTATTATTTCCAAGAACTTGCAAACGCAACAGGCATCAAGCGGAATTGAAATCACTTCATCAAAAAGAAAAATCGTCTGAGACTCTTGCTTTTTGATTTGTATTCTTCAGAGGATAATTTTTGGATTAGACTTTTCAGATTATAAATCATTTATCGTTTTATATGTTGCCTTTTGTTGCCATCAGGCAATTTATTTAAACTTTATAGAAGATAACAGAGTAATCACTCCTTCGATCGAAGCACGTACATTAGTTAAAACTGATGAATGCAGCTTTGATGCCATTTTGATGGGTGAGCAATCAGAAAAATAAATAAAAATGGCTTTTCTAAAAATAAAAATTGAGTTCAGCGATCTTCCAGGATATGTTAAAAAATAATAGCTAAGTAAATTAAATGGTGTGGTAGAGGAAGAGATGTAAAAAAAGTGACCGATAATTTGATTCCTTTGGAATATTTTTTTAACCCTGAGATTGATGTTCCACTTTTTTCCGAACTTTCACACCCAAGAGTTTAGTTGTTCCGGGATAGGCGCTAAGTTGCCTGCGGGAAACGCTTCCAGAAACCGATGATTAGAATTCGTGCTCTTTTGTGGCGACTGGCATTGCGAAGCGGACTATTTTTCTGTTTCTGATTGATTTCGACGTCAAGTTTATGTCCTGTAACATCGGCAAAGGTTGAACAGAATATCTGAGAACTAATAACTGAGAAAAAGGGTCTCACTCTCAAGATGTCAGACACCTTGAATGCCATCACCAACTACATTAATTTCATGTGGATGGCCTTTTTTTTTAATCTCTTTTGAAAGCTGCAAGTTATGGATGAGATTTACTTGTCTGGCTGTCATGCTTATCCATTTGAGGAACTAATAGGACAATCTAAAATAACTCTAAAAAAAACAATCTAAATTTCTCTTTCTAGGACAGAGGTTCCCAACCTGTGATACGCGTACCCCTGGAGGTACGCGAAGGACCATTTGGGGGTACGTGAAAATAAAGTTGTCAATGGCGGAAACAATAAAAAATTAAGGGATTAAAAAAGTTAGAGAATTTTGTTTCTCCAAGTGAGTATGTTCTATTTAATAACTACAGCACTTGAATAGTTGATTATTACGAAGTGTAATTTTTAGCTATAATTTAGAGTTAAAAAGAAATAATTACAATATTGGTTCATTTGGTTTGGCGTTGAACTAATACTATCGTAAAAATGGAATAAAAATGTAAAATTAAAAATAAGTTCTGCAAATGATTTGAATTATTAATTCGAGTCTTTTCACTATTAAGATAGCTTAAGCTAACCTTAATATTATTGTTATAACCTCTTTGCATAGACGGATGGTTATGGGGGGGGGTTGTATATGATAGAAGGGAGTACGCTAAACAAAAAGATTAATCAGGGGGTACGCGAAAACAAAAAGATTAAATCAAGGGGTACACGAAAACAAAAAGATTAAATCAAGGGGTACGTGAAAACAAAAAGAATAATCAAGGGGTACGTGAGGGAACCCCTGTTCTAGGGTATCAGAATTGTAAAGTTCGGCTTACAGTTTCGGCATTTTTTTTTATAAAATTTTGATTATTTTAAACAACAACATGTTAACTATCATGAAAGGCAATTATTCTTTGTTTAATAGTGAAAATCAAAATACATTTGCTTGAATTCTTTATTCATAAACTAGCTTGGTCATTATTTCATTCTAAACTTATGAAAACAACGAAGATGGAATTTTACATTTCAATCACTGTAGAAAAATTTTATAATTTTTCTATTTTTAAAGTTTAGGAGTATGATAGGAGATAATTTATATTTTATTTGCTTTGTTTTTCTTAATTTTCTCATTGGAAATTTCCTTATTATAACTAATTGCTTTTATTGTCGATTTGCTTCAAGATTATTTTTGGAGTTTTTATTTTAATAAATTCATTTTACCAGTATTTGTGGTTCTGCTCATTATGTACCAAACTGGAACACAATGGATACTGAAAGTGATGTATTATGACAAATATGTTTCAACTTTTACTTTATTTACAAATAAACACAGCTATATGAATGATAACAGATAATCGTTTAATGGAATAATATGAAATCTCGCATAAAAAAATTACATAGAAGTTTGCCTTTATGTAGTTTGAGTTAGAAACAATATAGTCCCTATTTCTCTGCAGGACTTGTTTTTGAAAATTGACCCAACCCGATTCTGAGCAAGAAATACTTTAATTTTCACATTCGTTCCGAAATATAAATATGCAACGTTAAGTTTAAATAAAATATAAAAATCACTATGATCATCGAGTTAGAAAAGGAAAAGTCGCGAAAAATACGTTATAATATCTTCATTAAATATATACAGGGTGGCATAAACTATTGGACCCATTACAAAAATTAATTTAAAAAAACTAATAATGCTATAGCTGCGGTTTTTTTTAAATGAGGCAGCAAATAAAAAAGTATCTTTTCGTATAAGTGGGGTACCATTACGGCGTTCTAAATGCGCTACAGCGAGAGATTTCCATACGCAATGGCTACTGATCAGCAGAAGTCGATGCACGTTTTCTGGTTTCCTTTTTTTAGTTTTTTGTGAATATCTCGAAAACTATTCAGTTTTCGAATTACAATTGATTTAACAAGTTAAAGAGCGTAAAAAGCGTAATCTTCTGGCTTTAATAGTTTCGTAGATAATGGCTCTCAAAAATGAGAGATGTCCAATAATTTATGACCACCTAGACCACCGTTACCTATCTTTAAAAAAAACTTTTTAAAATGCGCTCTCATTAAAAAAAAACGTAGGTGTAACATTGTTAGTTTTTTTTTATTATTATTATTAATTTTTGAAATAGGTCCAATAATTTATGACCACCCTGTATAATATGCTTTCTTTTAATCATGGTTATAAAAGAAAATAAATAAATACTTAATTTTTTGGTCAGAATTAATACTAAAAGAAATGATTTTTGTCAGTTATATTATAAACATTATAATTTGAGAAAGAATTATTTTCAGCATCAGTGCAATTAGTTAATCTCGGAAGTAAAACGAGATCTATCTTCATTTATGCACTGAAGCAGTTCGATGACATGGTAATAATGAATGTGATTATCTCCACGTAAAAGAAGAACTTCAAAAACGACAAATGGCCTTGTTTGCAATAATGATAACTGGAAAATAGCTTTTAATTGCACGAAGTATTATTATGTCTTTAACTTTCTTGTAATTATCGTATCTTGCAATTATCGTAGAGCAGCGGAAGCGTGCATTATCCTTCCAAAGAACAATCATATTGATATGCTACATACTTTTGCAAAAAAAAGAAAATAATAAGAAGAATTGTTCACTTGCTTTATATTTGTAGATGAAACAGTTAAAGAAAATTTAGAGCATTACTGATTTTTGGTAAATGAAAACTAAATATTTCACAGAAAAATTATTTGCACACTCATAGAAATTTTTTAATTAGAAACAGATATTATTATCTTTATTATATACAGATAAAATTATTGCGTTAGTTAAAGTAAATTAGGATGAATATCTATAGAAATTTGTCAAACACCTACAAATCTCGCAATTACATGAACTCACCGTTTACAAATGACATCAATAAATGAATTAAACAAAATGTGAATCATAATGAATGTCAGCTCTAATTTATTAATTATCCTTATATAAAAATAGATAATACAAATTCTGGAGTGCGAAAAAAATCCCCGAGATATTGCGAAGAAAAAAGGAATTTAGCAAAACCACGAAGGGAAAATATTTATTATTTCCACTTTTTAACGGTTAATTATTTTTCAATTAAGGAAAACGGATATATTAAAGGTCTATGTTGATATAAAAAAGTATTCAAGTAAAGAAATATCAGGAGTAAATTTTCAAAAGTTTATTTGATGTTTACGTTATAGTATTTGCGTCCTTTACATGACTCAGAAATAGTTTCGAAAGACCAGAACTTCAAAAAAGACAAATTCAATAGAGCTTTCAACAAACTAAATATTATTGGACTATTCGTTTTGTAATCATTAAGATATATGTCTCGAAATGAGGTTCTTCATTTGTAAATATCTAGCTGTTGCAAATAATAAGAAACATGATATCAAATGTAAAAATTGTTACAAAAAAAAGATAATTTTTTCTAGGCTTGACTATAAAATGTTCCCCTAGAAAATCGATTTTGAAACAAAGTAGAGTAACTTAAATAAAAATTTTGAAATCGGAACTTCCTAAGTTTTTTTTAACTGCTAGTAAACTCACTAAATAAATCATGCCTAATTATGTATTTTCTTTGAGAACCCTTTCAGTAAACTTCCGATGAAAGGAACCAAATAAGTTAACAACAGAAATCACTTGCTCAAAATATTCTGAAATATCGAATATTTCTTTAGACGGATATGTTATTCACAGCTATCTTTTTTCGTGATAGAAAATAAATAGAGTATGTGTACGCGCACATATAAAATTTTAAAAGCATTCCTTTTCCTGATTGATGCATTCATTTTCCTTTTTCCTGACAACCCTGAAATGCCTTATCTATCCCTTTCTTTTGCAAAAATATTCATTTATAATATTACAGATTACTAAAGAGCTCTGCAGCTCCACACCCTCCACACACGTGGGTCTACGGCCGTATGACAGCCCAATCTCTCTGGGCAACTCCTCTTAGATGCAGTTAAATTCAATGACATCGTCATCTCCTCAGCTACGACCTAAATCAAAAATACTTTATAATGAAGAGTAAGAAATGAAATTGATAACTTTTGATATTAATCATAGATATATCATGCGTGCATCTATGAATGAGAAAGAAGATCTTTTCGTAATCTGTAAATTCCAGCTTATAATTTTAAAACGCGATAAAATTCTGAAATTTCGCGAGCATCAAATTAAAATGGGATCAATTCCTCAAAGTATGACATAAAATATATATGCGTAGGATTTAAAATAAGTCGCTATATTACGGTTCATACTAACATAACAGACTTATCTTCTCCTATTGAGGCATCAGAATTTTAAAAGGTTTGCTCTAAGTGAAAACAAATTTCTTCCAGAAGCAAGCTGGCAGTAAAAATGATTTTTACTTTTAAAAATAAAATTCCCATTAAAAGCTGATGGGCGGCTTATCAGAAAAGACCTAAAGACTGCACGCAGTTTTCTATTTTACTTTTTTCATAGTTAATTTAATCCAGTTTATATAAATATAAGAATTCTCGGAGTTAATTTAAGGAAATAATAAACAGAAACTCTTTCGTTGTTTAAATTTGTTTAAAGTTTTGATATACAGAAATGTTTTATATTTTTCAAAACAAGAAGAATATTCAAAATATATTTAAAAAATAATCGGAATGCTGCCTCATACTTTTTTTTTCTTTTCGCAAATTATAGGTATAATGTTTAAAAATCATGAACTAAAACTGTTTTAAGCTTCCATCGTTCATTCATCCAGGAAACTCCAACGACCGCATACTCTTGGTAGAATGATTTGTCTAACTAATGATACAAAAAATTTATAAACATTTTAACTATTGCTTGAAACATTAAAACTTGAAGCGACGAAACATTTCAGAATTCTTCAAAATATGATTGATGCTTCAATAGGAAGTGTACAATATGGTTTTCGATTTTGCATATCAACTTCAGTTCACAAGAGCATGATCATTACCAAAATATAGTAAGCATTATTACTATTTTTTCACATTGTTCACTTTGTTTTTCAGTTTATTGAATAACCTATTCAATGAAATCTTCCATATTTCAACAAAATTCATCAAATATGTTTTTATCACCACGATCTCGGGTCGTTGTTTGTTTCCTAAGCAGCAGTGCACTTATTGTTAGGCATCTCACAGTGATGTGCAAAACTATAAACTTAGCTATCCATCCGTTGTAGTTTAATGTCGTAAGATATTATTAGATTCTAATGTCTTGAAACATTTAGACGGGTTGTTTCCGATAGCTTTCGTGCAATGACATCGTAAAGCCCTCGCATCACGAGAAGTATAAGTCGACGATATCTGGTCACATGATCGGAAGTGTCAAGCGGCGGAACTATTGGCGCGTGCAATTTTCACTTAGCCGTTGTTTATCTTATTTGTCTCTAAATAACACACAGCTGGAGGTAGGCAGACGCAGTGGCGACGCTAAAATGCTATCATCAAAATTCTTAAATTGTCATCACAAACAGGAAGAAGAGGATAAATATTTTGCTATGCACTTTAAACAGAACTGAATCTGCCAAATAAAAATTACTATCAATAGTTTCTTACTTTTTCAATAAATATTTAAGTTAGACACCGTCCTGTATGAGTTGTTTGTATGAATCTCAGATTTTTAAGACTCTGAATACTAAATGGTAATTAATATTCATGGAATATTTTAGACTAGATTCCATTCATAGTTCCACAGCATCTGCTATGGTCACGGATGAAAAGGTTCAGCTATGTAAAATGTGATTCAGGGGGAATCAGAAGAAAGATATAAAAAAATACGTAAAATCTGTCACTTTTCAAAGTTTTCAACTGATATTACTGCAAAATAGATACAAAAACTGGATTTTCATTTACTTGCATAACATAAATATAAAATTGTAAATAGCTTCATATATTCCACATATCTCCTTTCAGGCATATTATTTAATAGATCCGTAGATAAAATTTAGGGAGATATAGAGAATATTGGAATACAGCTTTTTACCCACGGAGAAATTTTCACATTTCATCACAGTTCTCCCCTTTCTATCCCAAATAATGCTTTTGCACAAGAGTGTATATCAGACTATATTAAATTTTCACATTTCATCACAGTTCTCCCCTTTCTATCCCAAATAATGCCTTTGTATATCAAACTATATTAAATTTTCACATTTCATCACAGTCCTCCCCTTTCTATCCCAAATAATGCCTTTGCACAAGAGTGTATATCAAACTATATTAAATTTTTATCGCATAAATAGGGAGAGTCTCGGTACTAAACCAGGTATCGCAGATTTGAGCCCCTGTTACACAAACATCTGTCGAAGTGTGCAAATTTAAAGAATGGGTATCGCTGCAGAATGACTATGCCTATTTGTTGATCTTCGGCGGTTGTGTTTCCGTACTGTTTCAATAATGTGTCTCGTTTTACACTGTGTTATATAGAAACGTCGTTGTAAGTAGGAATGGGGAAAACCTACCGGTTTTAACCGAAAACTGTTTTTTTCTTGTTTCGGTTAACCGGGTTTTTTTTTTTTTGGTTATTTTTTTGTCCCGGTTATAACCAGTTATTTTTTCCAGTAACCGGGTAAAAAACAGGTTCGGAAGATAGGCTCGATTTTAGGTTCGATTAGACTAAAATTTACCAATTTATGAAGCTTTGAATTTTATCATCTTAGGCCAATCAACGACAACCGCTTTCTCGAGGCGTCTGTTGGTTGTCGGTTTACTGAAAGAATCTTTATGAACAGATAAGTATTGGCCATTGGGTTGATTTCCTGTAAAAGCAATATTAATAAAAAATTTTTGTCTAAAACGGAGTTTGTTTTTTTATTTTAAAAAAAACTGAAAACCTGTTATTTTGAGCGGTTATAACCGCTAGGTTAAACCAAAGGTGAAAAAAACCTGAATAATCGAAAACCGGTTATTTTCTCAATAACCAGCATCCCTAGTTGTAAGAATGTCGTATTGCAGGAGTGTGTCACAATTTTTGCACCGTGTTATATAGAAACCGTATGATTACAATGCCATACTGTGGGAGAAGTGACTATATTATATATTTTTTTCAACGTAATTTTTTTTGGGGGGGAGGGGAGGGAGATCGCCAAAACTACTAATATTGTCAGCCAAATGCGTGACAATCTTTTACTTAACATAAGATCGAAGCAAGTAGCGTATAGCTACAATTCCGAGTTTTTGCAAATTTATCTGTACCACTGAATCGGATAACAGGTTTAAAATTCAAAAATTTAATATAAATTAAACGAATTTCATCATAGTTTAATTTATATCCAATCATGGATATGCTATTCATCTTTTTCCGTATATGCAGTCTCGAATTTAAAAAAAGTAAAATAACACATATTTCATCCAAGGAACATTCCCTACAAATTTGTTGTAATAACATTTCTGAGTCTTCCACTACGTAGATTTAAGTCGTTAATACCCGTGAGATAACTACTCGACACACAAGACGCTTCCAACTTCGATCCCCGAAATTGTTTTTTCTCCATCTATATAGCAATCACCGAATCGAGAAGGTTAGAAACTCAGAAATAATTGGTATTTTGAATGACCTCTAGGGGTGTTATTTACATCACTAAGTAGAATCCTCTTTCTCTTCATGACTCATAAGAGATCCTTAACTCAGGATCTTGTATAAATCTACAGGGAGAAAAAAGCGGACGCTGAGAGAGATGAATTTAATGCCATAGTTTTCTTGCCACTACTGTATGTGGTTTTACGTCATTAGTGAAAAACTTCATCTGTGAAGTTATGATATCATTATCATCCTTAACTAAGCCTTTCGTAGATTATATTAGACGAAGAATTTATTGAGGTGTTATTACTTTCAACTCAAATGAGTTTCATCTCGTCACATGACGATGTTGGAATTTAATCTGAACTGGTTGATGGTGAGTATTATTTACATTACGGTCTAGTCTTCTCTGGATATTGAATATTATTGTCCAAAAATGATAATTAAAAACGCTTGATCAGAATAATAATACATTATATTTAATGATATGTCCATATGATATTTAATTCAGAAATAACAAACAGATATTATAAAATTTAAATCAGTTTTAAGAATTCCCCTTAGAAAATATACTAATATTCTTTTTATCTAAGAGGACAATTATTTAAGCTGTACTTTATTAAATTTTTAATACGAAAAGTAGTGAAATAAATGACTTTTAAGTAACCAACACAGGAAAGATCTTAATTTTAATTAAAATATTAAACCTTTGATTTAACATTTATTTATTGTGTTTGTCGAACGCAAACTCAGTTTTCTATCCTGTTCGATATTTTTGACTTGGAAAGAAACAAATGATGTAAACAGAAAAAATTTTAAAGAAAACAATTATAATGGTTTACGTTATACAACGGCTTTTGTAATTTAATTCTAATATCCCGCTCGTAAATATATTCTAACCAAACCCTTTCGCGTAAAACCGGTATCAGATTTTGCAGATTCTTTACCATATTATTTATTATATGGCGAGCCTTTTTCCTGGGACTATGCAGACATTCATAACTTAATTGGGTATAAATAATTAATCAGATTTTCTGAAATATGTTAATAAATAATCATTCCTGGCTAAATAAGTAAAAATATTTTTAAATTCCTTTATTCAAAATTTAAATTATCCTTAACTATTCCTAGTTATTTATTACTGGAAAGGAAATTTTTTATCTTTTTCGGAATTTAGATTATTCTAATACGAGAGTCGTTTTTTCAAAACCTCCGAGTGAACTACAAAACAGAAAGACAGATGGTAAAATGTTGGGATACGCGGTGGGCAATTACACATGATTCTAACATCTGCAATTGCCAACGTCAGCTCGCGATTTTCAGCTGAGCTTGTCGGCATGTGAACATGCCTAGTAGAATTGATGCTCCCGCCAAGTGCGAGTTGGGTAGTTTTATTCGCTTTTATCATGCAGAAGGAAATAGTGCAGCAGAAATTCACCGAAGAATGAGCCGGGTATACGGTAAAAACTTTATGAGTGCTGGTGTTGTGCGTGAATGGTGCAGAAAATTTAAAGACGGGTGAGCCGACGTTCATGATGAAGAGGAACAGGGACGCAAGTCTGTCGCAACAGAAGATCTTGTTCAACCAGCTCCCGGCAGCTTCTGGGGCAGTTTAAGGCCCGGTGCACACAAGCCAATTCGTGTCGTTGAAGCTATAAAATAACAATAGTAACCCCCATTCCCTCGTGTGTCTCCACAGGGGGCATGAGGGTTACTATTGTTATTTTATAGCTTCAACGACACGAATCGGCTAGTATGAACCGGGCCTAAGGCCCATCTCACAGGCGGCAACGTTCTTCGAAGAAGAGATTGAAAACCTGTGTTACCGATATAACAAAATGCTTCAATCTTCACGACGATCAGATCGAAAAGTAAACATGTTTGTACATAGCTTTTGATAATAAATTCATTTTGAACTGTATTGCCTATTTTTTATGGTTATCATAGGAGGTTAAAAGAAAAAACGTCCTATGTAGATAATTACGCATCATGATTTTGGTATGAAAAATTAGAAAAAAAGCGATGATTAAAGGAATATTCCTAATTAGCAATTTTTTATTTGCTTTAATTTCTGATTTACTTTTAAGCTCATTTTTATATACATGGCATTAATTGCATTTCCTACTTTTTTCTCTTTCTTTGCGCTATAGTATTTATTGAATGTAAGTACAAGTTTTAAATGAGGTTTATAACTTTTTGCAAATGCTATCATGCATATTGTTGCTATTTTAAAATTATTTTTATTCCATTCCAGAACAAATTTGCAAAAAATGCATATTAATTTTCGATTATAAAACAATTCAATTCTTTTCTTTCCAACCAGTTTATTTCTTGGAAAAAGACCACAAACAAACATTGCTTCAACATATGCAAAAATGTGTCTCATGGAAAACTTTATTTCATTTGAAGCATCCTGTTATTGCCTCCAAAACATATTCATGATATTTGCGTCTAGGTTTCACTATCTGATTACAATGCTGCATTGACAGAATTCACGTGAATTTCCTTAATACGATATTAACTTCATTCTGTGAATCATTACCGTAATGCCGAATTCCTTTTTATCTAGATGGCCTTTATCAGATTGCACGATTGGTTAATAATAACATCACATTTGTTTTTCTTTGTCCACTGAAGCATTTTAACGAGTAGTTAGTTAACTGGAAAACTAAACAGATGTCATATAGCGGCGGGATCAAACGGCGGGATATCGTATTTTCATTTCAAAAGTTCGCTTTGGCATTTCTTCTCGCAATACAGTTGCATAATTTTAAATGTTTTCTAGCAAATTCAGACCTTAGAATGTTTGTGAAAGTCTATTTCCTATCGTTAGGGAACGCTGAATATATATTCCATTGTTTAAAATTATTTAAAAATAATTTTGTCGTGATATTTCAGAATAATTTTGAAGCAGGTATACGATGCAAGTTTAATTGCTCGCATGTTGTTTAAAAAATCGCAAATAGACGATACTTTTGAGGCTTTATATACTTATTTCTTTCGTTAATAGTGCAATATAAAATAAATATTATTAGTTTTTTTCATAAATTTTTGTGGATATACTGACTTTTCAGGAGTGAAAGGACAGCTTTTTTCTATGTATTGCATATTTCTACATATACATGCTTTCATACTGCATGCATTAAAATTTGAGATTTTTAATTAAACTTCTAATTGAAACATTTTATTTTAATGAAAATCTGATAATTAATAATAATATTAAGAACTAAAATATCAGACAATATTTTACAAAAATTAGCTTACAAAAACTTCTAATCACTAGTAAAATAGAATTTTATGCAGTGTCTTAATTTCTTATTTAAAACAATTAAAAGCATTTCAGGAAATTAATCTGAATGTAAGATGATATGAACAGTGTCATTAATTCTATATCAACTGTCTGTTTCTATTAGCTTAAGCGTCAAATAAATTAATACTTCAGTGTTTGAAAATGAAGTTATTTATGAATAAAATTAACACGCTAATATTCTTTTCAAAATTCCCTTTTGGAAACGAAACATCTTGTATATGAAGGGGGAGGTAATCTGCATAAAACAGAAGTAATTAAATCTCTTTCCTCTTATAAATTCTACTAAATTAAAAATAATCGTGCAACTTTTTGTATAGATATGAATAATCTATGAATTCAAGAATTATATTTAAGTTTTCCACGTATTCCGTTTCAAAATTATTTCCGTACCAACAATATAGTTTTATTTATTTATAAATAGCCTATGAAAGTTATTTATATATTTGTAAGCGGTAAAAAAAATCAAAGAAAGCTGATTCGTAACTAGTATACTGTGACCTCCCTTTCTTAAAAAATAATTCTGTAATGTTAGTTTAATCAAAGGATACCATTTCAACCCATGATCTTAGAAAGAAGAAGACCAGATAGTTAAGACACAGATTTCGGTCTCATCAATCTTAGGATTGCGCCTTTAATCGCTTATTAAAGATGGTGTCCTGTCCACAATCACCAAAATAACCACAAAACTGCAGACACCACGTTCCAGGAGGCGTTTCCAATGAGGTTCAGTGGACGCCACAGGAAATACCGCAGTTAATTCCATCCAGAATAGGTGACTGTGCCCCACGACTTCTTAAATACCCTTCAATTAGGAGAAGACAGGGATGGAAAATGCGCACCTTGGGGCACTCGGCCCCTTGATTTCCCCCTCAGCGGAATCTGTTAAAGATGTAACGCCATCATTTGACGTGCAGGATTACTGGCACCAAGTCTTTTGGTGCAAAGGCGGACGAGCGTGGTTGCTCTGTTGCCAACTGTGCTGTCAACTTCATGGCTGTGAAACACCTCGTTACCTTATTTATCAATGACCACTTTAATATGATTTTAATGATTATGATTTTTTCTTCTGACATGTTCTTTCTCCATCAGTTTTTCTGAGAGTTTTGGCTATTTTCGGCTGAAGATTTATAGTGAGACATATGTTTTACATCTGCATACATGAGAGTTTGCAGATATAAAACTTATTCAAATATCCTATATATTATTTCTGTTGTCAATGTCTCTTTTTCCCAGCTAATACAAATCCTACAGTGATGAATAACACAGTGAATCAGAAGCTAGGATATTTTACCGATTTCTGACATTCCATGCTCAGTTTACGTTAAACTAAGTTGTTTGTTTAAAATTTAAGTTAAAAGAAAAATTAAAACATCATTGACATTGCGATACCATGGATCCTTCACAACTTTTTTTACTATTTTACAGGATTAACTATATAAATCACGTAACATAACCTCACTCAATTGAAACGTGTTGGGAATTCAAACATGCCGTAGCTAACTCTTTACTCCATATGTTTCAGTAATCAGCAAAATGTCATGATGCGTTTGGAATGAATATCAATATGTCTCGATGAAACGCTTTAAATAGCTGGATTATACTTGTCAAATGCTGTATTTATTTATGGAAAACTCCATGTTGCCTTTTCAAAAGTCACTAAACCTAACAATGTTTTTGTATTGATTACCGAAAAAGACAAAGAAAAAATTCCAGATGGTTGCATTCTGAAATCAAATATTGTATACAAAGAGGTATTGTAAATTGTAACTACGTTTACATCAATAAACTGTATTTGCTATTTGTGTATAAAACCTCGCTGAATATTTAATTTCCACAAACCAGCAAAAGACTATTTTTTTGGAGGGAGGGTTGTATATTCGAAGGTTTCGCACGGATTTATTAGTGTATATAAAAGACAGAACATCACAAAAACAACATTTCATATGAAGCAAATTATTCTTCATGTTAAAAATGTACATATTAAACGAAATATTTTTCTAAAATACCTATATCAAGTGCTATGTGGCACACCGTTCCACAGGATTTCTATCCAAATTTCATCTTTTGTAGTTCTCACGTATCTGTAGCCCATCTGAACATCCATGTTTTTGGAATCTTTCTTTATAAAAAAACGGTCCTTTTAAGCACTTTTTTAAAGAGAACACAGATATTTAAATCGAAATCAATTTGGTGATCCA
The DNA here is from genome assembly GCA_013235015.1 of Araneus ventricosus. Classification (NCBI taxonomy): domain Eukaryota; kingdom Metazoa; phylum Arthropoda; class Arachnida; order Araneae; family Araneidae; genus Araneus; species Araneus ventricosus. The sequence continues at coordinate 6,293 of BGPR01002407.1, read as the reverse complement.
ACATATACTCGTTCAGGCCAACATATTTAGTAGATAGAATTTTAATTAAAAAAAAGCATATGAATAATGCAGTCAAAGATATAAGTTTTGTTCATGGGGCATAAAAGATGGAAACTTTTTTTTATTGAGATGCCAAAATAAAACAAAAGCAATATTTAATTGAATAACGAAATAGTTTGCGCTTAATATTGAAGAAAAGTATATATTCATGATTAGCATGCAAAATTTTGGAACGGATTTGGAACAATTCTTGAAAGTTTGCCTACGCTATTCTCAACGTTTCTTTATCAAGAAACTAAGATGCATGAAAATTTTTACAACTCATCGTACTCTTATTTGAAGGGAAATAAATGTAGACATTTTCAAGAGGTTGAGGTAAATCTGCAGAAATATTATCAGAAAACTTTAAAAACAATACATCCGTGATATTTGTAGGCGTCCGCACTCACATTCAATTATGATTGAACATTTCTTCTCGAATAACTAATTTCAATAAATTGTCTCAAAAATTTCGGCTCTTTAATCTTTTACACTATTTTAAACACTTGAAAGAGTCATTTAATTAAATGAGTTTCATAAACTTTCTGTTAAGAAATATCAAGTTTTAAAAGAAAACTTTAATTTAAAAGTCTCTTGATTGAAAATTGTGAAATTTGATTATAATTGCATAACATTTTTTGCTGTACTATTTTATGAAAAAAATATTATCAAACTTTCCCCAAGCTGTCGTGTCTTGTAAAGCTTTGAGAGGCTCAAATAGATTTAAAACAAACATCAAACCGAACGCCTATGTCATTGCCGTGAATTGGATATACCTCTCCAAATACAAACGATATCGAGGAAAAAAATAACGCCAGCTACCTGATTTGCAAGGAAAAAACTATGCAAATGAGGATAAACATTTCGATCGGTGAAAGTTTGATGTACACTAATGACTGTATCTCTTTAATAACTCATTTTGCGAAGTGTTCACCGCTGTGTGAATCCCCCTGTCTAATAGCCGCCGCCAACCTGAATCAGCCTTGCCCTGAGCAATGTCCTTAACACCGACCTTGGAGAGGTCGAAACTAGCAACACGATTCCATCTCCTGATTTTTGTTCACGATTGGTCTATACGTAAGCTGTTCGCTCGTCTTAATAGTGCCAGTCATGCATAAGAGGTAACAAGAACCTCTAACGGCGTGTTTCTGCTGCGATTAAACGCTTGTAAATGGTCGGATTGAGACAATTGAGCTACATTTGCTATACCAATTTAATCCAGACTAGAATTCTAAATAGTTTCGAGTATGTTCATGTTTTTTCAGAAAACGGTTCTTCTAATCCTCCATAAAAACAGTATTATATGAATGAAATCACTGTATAAATACATATCTACAAGGCAGAATCTTGTATTCATTTTTTTTTTAATTTTTAAACTAACGATGCGACTTTCCGCTTAATCTGATTCGAAAGAACTTTATTTGCTGACATGTTTCACGGATTTTTGCTTGTAATACCGGAGTAATCTTCAAAAGAATCTGGGGATGATTAAATGCATTTGTTGCGAAAGTTTATTTATAATACATAGGCTGTCTCAAAATAACAATAAGAGGAGCTCGGATTTCCCATCAACGCTATACAGCGAATCTACAACGATGTAAGAGTGTAGAATACAGAAGAACAGAACGTGAGCAAGGATAGAACGAAATACTTGGTAGTTTAGTCAGAGAAGTTTGAAAAAATCATTTAAAAATTCTACCCGCCAGATTTATTCAACGAGTAAGATCACGATATTTATTTGTTATCAATGTGTCATGATTCTATTTCTGCTACTTTTCGAAGCAGCGTCATACTCGTAAGGATTTAGAAAGACTCGCTTGCCAAACGACAAGAAAGGGTGAGACTGTGTGTATAAAATGAATTTCTGCTCATAGTACTAGTCTGCTCTTCAAACGCGACTATTTGGGATAATCTACTTACATATCGAACATTAAATTTAAAGATGTTGTCTATTTTTATGAAGGAAAGTAGAGAGGCAATAGGTTAACTAGAAAGAGTTGAAGTGGAACCAAACGAGGTAAACAGGACGGACAAAAAGGGCAAGATCTTGAGAAATAAAGTTTTATCTCTTCCATCATGATATTAAGAGTTCCCATTGATACTCACAAAAATAAGTAGTAATTGGTATATCAATGAAGATTACTGACTTTTGAATGCAAAATGTTTGGGAAGGTTTTAATGACTGCAAAACCAAAGGGAACAGGTTGCGGCAAGTTAATCCATGTCGACTACGTTTAATAGTTATGAGGTTGTAGCAGCACATACGGTATATTAGGATATATTTAATGCTATTTTAACCCGTTAATATTTTTAAATATGGACGATATATGCTTGTCTTTATTTAACAGAGTATCGGTTTATTGACATTTAATGGTATAATTTTTTTCTGTTTTGAAGTTCAGGAGCAAAAAAAACCAAAGAAATAGAGACGTAGATACAACATAAATATCAAAAGAATGCCAACACTCCTCTTAAGGCTTTAGATTAGACAGTAATAAAATTCAATACATCATATTAATGAAGGTCCCTTGAAACTTTGGAGTTCAAAGCATAATTTATATGCAAATTTGGTGTTACAGTTGAATTTGATGGGTTTTTTTGCGAATGAATTGAGTAGGCTCTTCAGAAATCGGAAAATATAAATTATAAAAATGATTTAAAATTTAAACCATTAGTATTCATCAGAAATTTTAAAAATGTGACATTTGGGAAGCTATAAAATTAAGTACGCAAGCGAAGCTTGTTTCGGGTTTTCTAATGAATCTAAATCTTGATTTTTTATTCAGAATCTGCTGTTGTTATCTTTAACTATTCATTTTTTTATTTCTTCATTTTAGTAAGATGAATAAAGCTGAAAACTGTGATTCTATTTAATTATATTTATAAACACAGAGTAAGTAGAAAATTTCGAATAAAATTTGTTATATAAAACATTTGAAATATCTTCAGATGATTTCTTTTTCTTTTTTTAGCTGTAAAATAATTCCTAAAAAGTATATGTAAAAACCATATAGAGGTCTATTCGAATATTTCGGATTTTAACTGTTTAAATATTTTGAAATAGTGAATTAATACAGTAACGAGATTGTGGTAAATTGAGAATGCCATTTTGCTTAGAAGTACTTTTACGAACTTTTTCTGGTAAAAGTAATTATGAGTAGAGAAAAGTTTGTGGCTCTTAAAAAAGTTTACAATCTTTCCAAGCAATTTTGGCTTAAATTAATACAATAGAAAATTGTTAATGGTCCGTATCAATATTAATTTTATTACTGTGGTTTGAAAAAATAAGTTAAAAGCTATAAACTGATTTAAAAGGGTTTTAGAACTATCAAATAGAAGTCAGATTTTTTATGCGAAATAACGTTAAAAATTATTATGTCAATTTACGTAATTTTTTATGAACGAAAATCTACAAAAATTTTATAATTAATTCCTTTTTGTGCACTTCGTTTATAAACTGAAAATGATTCATTTATTTTGAAACTAAAATCATTAGCAAGTAAAAATGTATAGCTGAACAATACGATAAATAACAGTTTTTAATTGCAACATTTATCAAACTTTTATATAACTTATATATAAAATATGTACTATGACTTGCCATGCAATAATTTCAATATGTCCATGCAATATATAATTATTTTGTAAATCATTATATATTGTCCTTCAACATCCAACTGCATTCGCTCCCTAACTTTTACCTCAAATAAAAAAAGAAAAGTGTTTACTTTCTCCAAGCATTCAATTTGTCAAAGTTGAGTAGATAATAGCTTTAACTAACGAACAACAGAAATTCTTATATTTGTTCCATCCGAAATTGAACATAGGAGAGTTGGCTTATAAAAACTGCATTCTTTCTCGGATATTATTTCCTTTGTGTTATTGACGTTCTATTGAGGTCCTGATGTCAACATACGATTTCAGACATCGCTGAATCATTATGCTAAATTAGTTGCTTTGCTCTTACGCATTATCACAAGAATCCTAATAAAAAATAACCACACTCAAAAGAATTTAGACTAAGAATCCTATTAGCAGCAATCATGTATTCATACCTGACTGAAAGCAGTGTAATTTTCATGTCAAGGCGTCTCTCATTGGGCAATGTGCCACTGGGTGAAAAGTTGAAATTGGAAATAACAAAGAAGATTTTTAATAACAGTCTTTTTAAGTAGCGCTAAAGAAATAGGTCTTTTATTTAAGAACAAATCGGAGCCAAATGAAAAAAGGTGCAAGAATGAATATGTCATACCTAATTGCTTGACAAGAGACAAGTAGTATGGTAATATCGCGACATCTTAGCTATATCAGACGAATTTTTATTTCTACTTTAGTATAATGACGACCATGAAATTGTGTGCTCTATCATTATTCTGAATTTTTTTTAGAAAACAACGCAATCTATTGATTTGTTTATTACTCAGCCTCAGCTCTTTTACCGCAAATAAAAATGTTTATTGCATATTAAACGTTTGGCGCTTTATTCCAAATTCAAAAGACCTTTGATGTTTTATCAGTTTTTATTCAGGATTAAAATGATGTTTGATAACTAGCTTTTTTATATAACTAGCTGATATAGCAGGCATTGCAATTCCTCAATAGAAAAACTAAGAATTTCAATTCTTTTTCACATTAGAAGAAATGGATATATTTTTTTAACTAATGTCTATATTGTATATATTTTTGAAATCATAGCAAAAAAAATTCAGAAAACATTTGTCTTCATTTTTTTAAAGCATTTCTCGTGATTTATACAAATGTATAAAACTATAAAACATCCTAAATTTGAAAGTCGTAAGGATACACTAAACAATTCTTCAATTTTCATATTTTAAAAATATTCGTGAAAGCACCCTTGTATATAAAGTAGATAAAGTTTGAAAAAAGTATATAAAGATACTTAACATTTACAAGAGGCTTGAAAAAATGCCAAAATATAAACTTTTTAAACAATGCACACAGTTGAAACAAAAACTCGTATAAGATTAAATAACAAGTGGAATAAAAATATAAACAACGGTTATTGAATGCGCCAATTTAAGAGAAAATCGATTG
>BGPR01002406.1:0-176428 GCA_013235015.1 Araneus ventricosus | reverse complement strand
TATTAGTTACTTGCACAGTTTAATAATACACTATTAGTTACTTGCACTTACCAGTTTATTGTATCGTATACAAAAATGCAAAATTTTCAGATATCAAATTGTTTTTAGCAAAACATTACTAATTTTTTTCGGAAACATTATGACACAGAAACATTACAATTGACATTATATGATCCAAAAACATGTTGAGGAAATATATCTGTTATTATACCATCTGCATACCACTGTATTATCTATATTAACCCTTTGAGGACAACTGTGAATGGGCGTGTCGGCTTCTTCTAGCATTAACATGTGGCAGTCCTCAAAGTGATAACTATAAGAGATATATAGAACATATCACTTTTCAATTAAATAATACAATTAAATCTTGGAGAATTACTTAAAAGGTTGTTAAATTCAAACTCATATTTTTCAACATCTGCAATAACTAATATCGAATGGCAATTCATAGTAACAAAAATGACTAACAACTTGCATGTATGCAAATCACTCATCCAAGAACAATTATACAGTTTATTGCTCAAAAGTCCCAAAGAAAAAAAAATGATTCAACTATATGAAAATGTTGTAAATGAAACCATTTATATAAAAATGCAGCAATAAAGAACCAACTTTTCAGAAAACAATGACAATGCAGATTTCAGTAATTTTTCTTCACAAGATAAACAAATCCAGCAACCTTAACATGCAATTTGTAATCCCTACTACATTATTTATGTACATAATCAGAAACACGTCCAGTTATACATACATTTAAAATTTATAACTATCATTATCTCTATTTATAACTCAATATCATTGTCTTCACAAAAACAGACAGATCAACCATCAACCAAATCATGCATCATCAACCAAAACTTGATAAATATATTTGCATAACAAAATAGCATTCAAACCTGTCAATAATATAATTGAAAGATTTGCTGATAAGCATCACAACACACAAAAATGCCGCCATTCATATCTTATTGAAGCATGTTGTCTCGGGCAAAGTAATTTTCAATTGATCAGATAAATTAAAAATTTATCTTTTGTATTTGCAAAAGTTAAGAGCTTGTTGCAAGTGTACACAGGTTGCTGGAAAATTAAGATTTAGTAAAATAACTTTTCAAACACATTTCACGATTTTTAAAATAAATAAGAATTTCTAGGATAAGTTGCATCAAAGAATAATTTGAAGTTTTTAGAAGTTTGGAATAAAGGTCAAGTAGTATAAAGGATGCCTGGAATATTTTATGTAGTTTTAATGACTACACTTCCAGCATACATATTACCTGACAAGGATTGTCAATCAGCTTTAGTTATATCCTCATTGTCTACCATACTAAATAAATTAAAGAGATTTTACAGTTTAATACCATGCACTTGTTAATAAATTGTGGATAGTAACCGACTTTTAAAGGAGGTAGGTTTCGAAAAGATCCGGGATTTTGATTACCAGACAGATTTTTATCATACAAAGTAAAAGAATGAGATAGCCAAAAAAAGTGTGGATCAGACAATTTTTATAATGAAATACCAATATGAGAATTCATAAGTGTAAAACAATAATAGTAGGTTTAGAAATAGAGAAACAAGCACAACAGACTGTGCAATAAGGGATGACAATAAAAGATCAATACTGGAGATTGAGGCACAAGATGAAATGAGTTTAAAAGGCAATGAGGGAAATTAATCAAAAATTTACAAAACCTTGCTCCTCTCCTTCAGAAGGATATAAAATCATACAGGCAGATATTTTGTACAACTCCAGTTCTAAGAAATGAATATAGCATTTGAGCTGGCATAAGAGACATCAGAACTTTAAAATTTAAACAAAGTAAATATGAAGTATTTACCCAATTCCACTTTTTCATACCTTTCCACCCCTTTTTGTCCACAGAAATAGGAAATCATTTACATTAGCATAACTTAATAAGAAATAAATCAATTCAACATAAACTAAGAATTTCGGCTAGACTTAAGTTTAATGTGCGTTCGCCAAAGTTGATTTTTTTTCTGGCGATTTCTCGCCAAATGTGGTGCACGTCAGTTATTTTATTGCAATCCTTTAATGAAAATATGGCGAACTTTTGGCGAGTATTTCATAGTTGGCGTGATTTTTGCCAACTTGGCGGGAAACCGCACATCAAACTTAAGTCTTACCAGAATTTCTAATTAGATGGTACTAATGCAAACTATTTATGATCGAATTTGTTTCGCTGGTTTATTCTTTGATGTGGAAATACCAGCTCAGTTTTCTTGGAATGATTAGTACGGCATCTAATTGGAAATAGGGGATAATAGCCTTTGATGCTTCAAATCCCGTACCAAAAATTCAAGTTCAAGTTGTTTCGCTGAGGTAAACATAAACTTCAGCAGAGATCCTATTCAACTGGAAATTCAACTTTTTGCTGAGTAATTCACCAAACTATTTAATCACGGAATCGTCGAAAATCAAGACCTAAATTTTCAAGTATGATAATACTGTGAAATTGAGAAATAAAAGCAAATCTCCGCATTTAAGTATAAAAAGAAACTGTTACAGTTAATAGGAACCAGGGTTGCCAGATCAAAATAACAAAATGAGGCCAAACCGTCTTTAAAATAAGGCCAAATTTGACAAATTGACTGAAAACCTCATTTGCATAGGCGGCTGGTGCACCAAAAAAGTGGGGGGTCAAAAGAGATGCGAGGGTGTGGGTGGGGCGCGCCTAAAGCTGATTTTTTTTTGTAAAATGGACTATATTATTGGATTTTAACGTCATTATTGATTAAATGACCTTCTCTAAAAAATTCGGGACACGACCTCAAAAATCGGAACGGATGGCCACAGTAGAGTCCCTCCTTCCAATTCAAAGTTCAATTTCAATTCTCATGAAATAACAACATGAAAAAAATATAAAACGCTTACCTATTAAGTCAATTCTTCTTTCTTTAAACTCGTGAATCGATCAATGATGTCGTCACAAAACGGCGTACTCCCAAACACAGAGAAAGCAGGTCAGTTATAAATTTATTTATTTGATATTATGTTATACAATATACATCCGTATTATAAATTAGAAGAAAGACAGCCTGCGATTTTTGTTTTTCGCAAATTGTTCTATTACCTTAGTAAAGCCAATATCTACAGTATTTTCGATCTTCAAAACAGCAAGTGCAGAAAGCCTCTCTTGACACATACTATTTCTAAGGTATGATAAAGTATGATAAGGTATGATAAGGTTTAAAGATCTTAAGCATGAAAAACTTCTCGCACAGTTGAGACAGGTATCACAAGGAGAATTTGGATTAGTTTTCTCAAGTATGGAAATATGTATATCACAGAGTTCCTTTTCAACAAGAAAATTGCATCTTTTCCTCAGTTCTGTTATCTCCGTGGATATTTCTGGCAAAGAGTCGATGTATTTTTTGTACATTTTCTGAAAAATTTGTATCTCCCCCTTTATTTTTTTCATATCAAGATCATATGTTTCAGAGACTTTGTGAATTCATTTTTATGATCTTTGATGGATTGGAACATGTTACATCTTTTAGAGATCGAAAAATATCCAGCTCATTTTCTTTGAACCTTTCATCTATTGTGTTTAAAGCAGCATCTATAACTGGAAAAGCAATTTACGTTTAATAGAACGATTTAACACTTTGTGACATGCTGAAGGAACTGCCGCCTATTTCCGAAGACACCTTTCTAGAGCGTGGAAGTTTTGGAGAAGTTAACGATTTTGCTTCACAAATATCGTTAACATATATCCACAACTTTTCAAAAAAATCATCACTTCGGAATTCATGCAAGCATTCTTTTGTTGCATTAACCAGTTCTTTAACTGTTAAAAAAATTAGCGATTTTGATTGCAAAGCTTTTGAAAGCGTATCTGTAGCTTCCAAATCTCTTTGGATCAGAAGTAGACAAAAAATGAATTGGAAACTTTCGATATTATTCAACAAAGCTTCAGCTTGGTATCCATTTTTCGACGGATCGTTAATTTTGAACTTTGAAAAGTGAGGGGGCAAGGCCCCTTTACTTTTGCAAGTGAGGGGGCAGTTGCCCCCCTTGCCCCCCCGGACGAGCCGCCTATGCTCATTTGATATTAGAAAAAAAGGCTATCCTTCATGAAAACGAGCTCCACTTGATAGGCATATGTGCAATGCTCTATCATTAAACTAAAATTTAAGCGAAAGAAATTTCAAACATTCTTGTTCTACTCAGGAGCTATTTCCTTTGACAGCTCTTTATATATCATTCGAAATGTGTAATATCAAAAATTTATTAAAAAACAATAGAATAAGCAATTAAAAATTGTTCGAAAAGTCATTAACGAAAATTAAGCCAAATAACCCACGTAGCACCAGATATTGTCTTATATCATAAAATTCGAGAAAGTAATATTGTACAATATTTTTCCCAATATTGAAACAGTGTAAAACGTAAGACTTTTTCAATACTGTACAATGTTTTTTTCATGATATTGGATAATGTCATATAATACTGTATAATATTATACCATATTGAATAATATTGTACTATACTGAATAATATTATATATTGTATAATGTCATATAATACTGTATAATATTATACCATATTAAATAATATTGTACTATACCGAATAATATTATATAATATTACACTATAGTGAATATTTTAAAAATACATTTCAGAAGCATGAAAAATTGTTAATCACTTAATTTCAATGTGCTGAACTTGAGGTTAACACTGTGCTATGTTTTGAACACCTCTACTTACAGCGAGCTTTGAACCCGGGACCTTCTGCATGCGAACCAAGAACCTTACCTCTGAACCAGCCAGACTTACATCAGAGAGCGTAAATGATGATAATAAAATGTAGTTACAAAGTTCGGATCTCTACGAAAGTTCATGTTCATTCACAATTAATCTGAATAGTGGTCGTCTAAAAGTTTTTTACGTCGACTTCCAACACTAGATGTCGCTGATCGCAACTCGGCGAAAGCGATTTGTCTACGTATCTTGTTACCCTGCATTGCCTTTTCAGAATTGAAAAAACGTTGTGCGCATGCGCTCTGACTGAATCTTGGAAAATTTCCTCTGTACATAACGTTGACGATATCAACAGAGCGCATGCGTATTACTATGTAGTTGTAATCGTATATGAGTAATTTCGTTTACGCGTGAATAAGCAAAGAGGGGTGGGTGGGTGAATAAGCTCCTCTTACAAACCGTTAAACGTGTTTCCTTATCGCAAACAAAATGATAGTAGGATGCTTTACGGCAGGTTCGGCTACTTTTTTCCGTAAAAAGCCATTTTTAGAATTATATTTATCAAAATAAAAATTTGAAACCGGAAGTCTGCAACTCGAACTGTGAAATATGCATTTTGAAAATTGAGACTAAAATAATTTATTTTTTGCTAAATTTTATTTAATTTTCCCTTTTTTAAGTTAACAAAATACACTGCAATTCAATTATCTACTTTGAATTTTACAATAGCCGTAATTATAATCATAAGATATAATTATTAAAGTAAAAATAAGTGATTTAAAACATTTTTACATATAAATTATCATTTTTCTTTCGTCAGGCAGTATGCTTGGACTTCAAATATTTTATATGCTTAATTTGTATGAACAATAAAATTAAAATATATACTTAACAAAAAAGAACAATATCAAGTTTCTAATGAGATTTTGTTGCTGAATTGAAGTTTTCATGACACCATGTGAAGATTTTTTTACCGTAGTTAAATTTAATTTTTTTATACGAATATTATTTACTAACATAAAAAAAGTCGCAATTATGCCTTGAAAGAACCATGCTTTACAGAAAATACTTTAAAGAAAATTGGAAGTTCAAATCAATCCACATGTTGCCGGAATATAGAATTCAGAAAACTGGAAGGCACGCACGTTTCCTAGGCATTCTATTGAAACCCAAATGACAAAGCGGCAAAGTATGAAAGAAATCGTCCATTCAATTTTATAAGAAATAAAATTAAGTGCAAATCAAAATAAAATTATTTCCTTCCTTGATGTAACATGTAGGTTCACATTTTATTTTGTTTTCTTTACTAAAAAAGACAAAAACTTCAATATGTGTAACTTTCAATTTACTTTCACGTATTTTGAATAAAAGATTTTTTACGGCATTTTATTTTTTCAAAATAACATTTGCACATTTTGAGGAATGCACGTCTTGTAAAATAATAAGTCTTGCCAGTCTTTTCATACTTTTGCCTAAATAGCATTTGTCATTCTATAGAATGGCTAGATATTATCTCTAATGCCTATGGGAAGTATATAATAATTATCATATTTCATTCTTTGCCTAAAATGACGGCATTCTATAGAATATGACGTTTCAACTCATTATCAGTAAAACCTATGAAATAGAAGAGTGTCGTTTTCATCCTGGATTTAGCGTCATAATATATATATTAGAAACCCAATTCCACTGAGAAGATCCAAGTCGTGTATGGGGCCACATTGCACGCTAAAATCGTACGTAGTGTCAAATATCCCCTCCTGTGGTATGGCGTGGAAGTTTGGAGAGGGGGGGGTACCAGCTCAGGTGTCGTCTCGTCATCTGACCGTGATTCAAAATTACAGGTCCATCCCAAAATAACCATCATGTTGCTTCAAAAGGACGTTAATATAACTAAACTAAACTACCAATTCTGGTACAGAACTAAAATACTAAATAATATCAGTGTAATGGAATTTGGCACTTAGCTGGATCATTTGATAGCCTCTGGGCTCCTAGCCCAATAAGCCCATTGGATAAGACAGCCCTGATTACATTGATGTTCTTTTTATCTTGTAATTTCGATTATTTCTTGTAAGAAACTTCAAAACGATATTATCTAATGAATTTTCATTGATTCAGAAATTTGCATGCATTAACTTTTAGTTATGGATGTAAAAGTTAGTTCAAAACTTTAAAATGTAATAAAATTTTGAGATTCTAGAAATAATGGAGTTAAATTTTTTTTTTCCTTTGATGTACTGTACTACTCAAAGTTAAAAGCATAAATGAAATTTTCAAACCTATGGTGAAAATTAAAAAAGTTATCCATATGCAGCATCCGGACAATTACCGAATATTTCAACTAAAAAAGAAGAAAAATCACAAAATTTCACTTTAAAATGGTTGTCAAAAGGGTAATAAAATATTATAAAACATTTTAAATGATGAAAAAGGATTACAAACAAGAAATTACTTGAAAACAAAATTCACCACCAGGCTTCATTTTGGAAGGACGATGATTTCCTCGATTTTTTTTTTTTTGGAAAAACAAAAACTAAAAAAATGATTCCATGCCAAAACAGAAAATTTTTGCAACAGTTATATTTTAAAATCGAAATCAATTAACAGCATGCAGTTTCGTCAATTATTGGATTAATAGGAGCTGTTCAAAGTTGGTGTCAGTATAACGGATACCAGGTCTGAGGGTTAAAGACTTTACAGAATGATCCAGGTCACAAACGAGACTCAAGTGTTCGAAAGATTCTCCCCAACTCAGCCTTAACCTCCGACCAGACCCTCAGCAGACTGCATATTTATATGGAAACAATTTATGACTTTCCAGGGTCCCAAGCGGTTCTCTACCGACCCTCAAGAAATTAAAGACATTTGCCTACCTCAGAAATTTCTATATGTCGCGCTACAAACCAGGAAACTGGACCATTATTCATTGGTGTGGAGTGGAAGTTTGGAGAATGGCGTGACAGCTCATTTGTTCTCGTCATTTGGTCAACTTATTCAAAATTACGAGTATGTTCCAAGAGCTGCCTTCGTATAGTTTAAAACCTTGATGATAATCTAATATAATAACGCTGTAACAAAAGAGTAAATTTAAAATCTAGCATTGAAGTTCATTATCTTGAAATTTCAAATATTTCAGTCAATGCTTGCTAGTTATAGCGAAAATAATATCCTCACGTTAGTGTAGGTATGAGTTTGGAGAATGGTACATTTAAAATGGAAGATTAAAATTACGAAATCCGTTTCAAAACCGCCCTCATTAACTTAAAAAACTGGACACGTCAATCTTATATGAAACAACAGTATAACACCAAGTAAATTAGAAACTCAGTATTATTACACTGATAATCATTTATCTTGTAATTTCGATTATTTATGGTGACAGCACAGAAAATATTATCTGAACAATTTCATCGATTCATTGATGCAAGTTTACATGCAGCAACAAAAGTGTAAATAATATTTCGCTACTTTTTTTGGCTCCATTTAAAATATATTAAATTTTGAGATTCTAAAAAAATGTACGCTGAAATTAGATCAATTCTGAAAATAATGATATTAAACAAGTAAAATGTAAGATTAATATAAGCTCAGTTATGATGCTTTTCTTCACAAAATGTCATGAGTTTTCGCTTTTCTTTAAAAAATATATAAATAGAGAGTATACTTTTTTCTATTTCTCCTTCAGTTTGGTATTCATTTCAGTCACAAAAATAAGTAGAAAATTAAATATTCGGATAATTGAAGTGTATATTTATTTTTTATACACAACTTTTAAGAAATGACCCATGTCAAAAATGAAATATAAATATTTTTTTTTTATTTTCTAGAAAATGAAAAAAGGTTCTAGAAATATTTTACTGTATTTAAAATATGGAGATTTAAAAAATTGTATTTGTGATAATTTTAGTATGGTGTAATCGTTCTTTAAGTTCTATCAAATGTTTATTTGCATGGAAGAATTTTGTGTTTCTGTCGCTGTGTAAGCACAATTCTTATTTCGATGACAAATATTTACTTTCTTTTCTTTTTTTTGAGTTTTAGTTACCCAAGGGTAAAGTTATCGTTGATACTTTCAATAAATAGCACGTTTTTTTTTCTTTCATTGTATCGCAACTTTGAAAAGGGATGTGATTATTAGTTTCAATCAAGAAAATAATTTATATAAGTAGCCACAAATGCTAGAATAACTATCAAAAATAATCTATACATTATATTTAATTAAATCTTTACATCTTGCTTAAATCAATAAAATTTATTATTGATGATAATTACAAGAGTATAGACAGCGAGATAGATGGAGTTAACTAGCGTATATAATCAGTGGCGGACTGGAGTCTAGAAAATAGTGGTTGCCAGGAGTGTCAGTGAGGCCCACACATATCTATAATCCGTAACATTAATTACATTAATAAATTATATATATTTAATTTTTTTTATATTTAATTATATTAATTTAAATCTATAATACCCAATAATTATATATTTAATTTATTTTTTTATTATATATTTCATTTTTCCGCGTTTTTTTAAAATAAATCCCTTTTAACACCTTTAGTTTTCTATATTTAAAATAGCAGAAACTATGTTTAAAGTTATTTGATTTTAAATTCCGTAAGTTAAATATTATATAAAACTGGACCTTGGGTGCAGGCTATTTTATTTATTTGCTTTAGAGAAAGAGAGTTCTTTTTTTTCTCTCCCATGACTCCTAGGGGCCCCAAATTGTCTTCTGTTTAAAGGGGCCCCACTTGCCCATCAGACAGGCTAGCAGCAGCCTCCGCCAGTCCACCACTGTATATAATAAGAGGGGCGCTACGAAAGAAATCTGGTTAGTCATGGTGCAGCAGCAGGAAACAGAGAAAGAATCCCCTTCTCTGCAGCAGAAAAAACAAAAACGCAATGAAACTGCCGTAGAGGAACCGTTTAACACTTTCGACCTTGGAAGGAAGAATGCAGTGCATGACAGCAGGAGGGAGGGCTCTTCGTTCTAAAGAGACCCAAATCGTTGTATTCAAGGTTTTCCGCATAGGGTTGCCAGATTACTATACACACAGGACAAAGTATCGGTTTTTCAAAAGAATTAGACGTTTTCATTAAAAGAAAGAATCTTTAACCGTCGAGAGCAATGACAAAACTCTTCATGCATATTTATTTTTCTTCAAAATGAACAATTAGCTTTATTACTGCTAGAAAAAGTCAAGAGCATATCTGACCAGCACTTTTTGGGCGCCATCTATCTTCACCGTTACGTACTAAAAGAAATTAAGGAATTTAATGAATATTTTTTGGGTTTTGATTTTTTTTTAAAAAAAATATGAGCATTTTGAGGAATTTTAGAGGTTTCACATTACTTATAGTGATATGTCGGACCATTTTGACAAATTTGGGCTTCAACAATACATGCTTGGTACTGATATGATTTTGGTGATTTATAAACTTTAGACATGCCTTAATGGAAATAGTCTTTTATCGTTGATTTCAGGTTCAAAAGTAAAATTAGAAATCAAAGAGGAAGCAATTTTAGCTTTTATATCTAAGTTTGCTAATTTAATAGATTAAAGGGTAAGGTTTAAAAGTAATTATAATAATATGTTTGAAAGGTTCAAATAATCTTGAAATTTATTTTTCCTCTTTCAATGTATTACGAGACGCCTTCAGACATTTATAATAACAGTGATGATTGAAAATCAAATACAAGGTCGGAACAAAAAATCATGTCATATTTTACGATGAAGATAACCTCAATTTTTTTTTCATCCATATCGTAGAGGAGCTGTTTATGGTTAGCTTCCTTAACAAGATCAGCCCGCCTTTTATATGATAAAACAAAATGACTATATAAAACATTATTATTCAAATGAACATTTTAAGAAATACTTTTTTCAGATACTATCATTCAATACTATTTAATATAACGCTATTATTTTTGTGCTGCCATCTACATCGAGCCTTAGAGAATAACTTCATAAAATGTGATCAATGCTGATCAGTATAAAAGAAATCAAAATATCATGTGCATTGTATTTGCTTATAGTGTAGTATAATATTCAGCATCTTAAAGAATAATTGTTCCAGTATGGTGTTTTTGTATAAAACCTCCAATCCCAGAGTGATATCTGTAAGGTTAAAATGAAGATTTTATAAATGAACATTGTTTTTATATTATTTGTGAAAATATAGTATCTCAAATGCTGATACATACAATACAATACTTTATTACAATTATTCAGTGTTCCTCGATGTTCATAATATTGTATAACATTATTGCAAACATTGTATTATATTTCTGTGCTACCTAGAAGGCCAAAGGAAATTTAATTTAAAGGTAAGAGTAAGAAATTTCTAAGGCCAAAAGGCTTTAAAAAGAGCCAAATTTCCATAATTGGCCCTTAAAAAAAGCAATATAGCAACCCCTGTTAGGAACGAAACGTGGAACCTAGGGCAAGAATCGATCTTCGGCTTTCACCAAAACAGGATTCTCCTTAAAATGAAACAGCCCAACTTCTCATAAATTATCGTCTTTCGCACATATAATGTAGATACTATCAGTTCACTTATGGTAGTATTAGTATTCTCATGACTAAACAAATCAAGCTCTCCTCTCAAATCACTTTTGGTCAATTTATCTGTCAATCCATTTGAATTACTCAAACTAGTTTGTCAAAATGGTGTAAAGTTAGAAATCAGAGCTTCAAATCCTTTTTGCAGAAGTTCGAAAGAGAGGATAATGGGTGATTGCAGATTACAGTGACTCAAAAGAAATGTTAAGGGCACAAAACGTTCAAGCGTTCATTTCGTAAATTTCTACTATTACATAAATACAAAGATAATTTTAATAGTTTGTATCTAAACAGTCAAGGAAATCTATTACAAGCATTACAATTAAATACAACTAATACAAGAATAGACTTTTTGAAATGGTTTTGTCTGATACAGAAATTAAGGTCAAAAGAAGTATTGAACTATTAAAACCAGCTCGATAAGAGCCAATTCTGGCAGGATATGTATATAAACTGCAAATGGGAATTGCAAACCCTAGAAACACTAGTTGAAGCATGGGGCAGGAGCTACTACGTTAGTCCATCATTTGCATGATATGGGTCGAAAAAAAATCGGAGATATCCATTGACATAAAAAAACTTACCATTTGTCATTTGAAAGCGTAGAGTATGAGGAGAAAGGGTGATGAGAGTAGCAAATGTAAAACCGATCTACTTTGTACATAATAATTTCAAGGAGAATACAAGAAGAAGACAAAGTCAGTTAAAACAGACAAGAACAGGTCGCCCACATGAATTTCACTGAGCATGAAGGAAGGTGGATTGTTAGAAAAATTACTTACAGTGAAATCCTAAAGCCAGTACCCCAGTCAAATTAACTTTAAAAAGCGCAACAAAGGTTTAAAGTCTATTAGCTAATCCAGAAACTGTCCGGAATATCTTGAGAAAATACAATTTCATGGCCGAGTAGCTAGAAAAAAACCATTTCCTCAGTAGAGCACATCGAAGAGTTCGTTTTAGAAATTTTACTAAATCCTATATTAAAATACTTCTGAGTTTTGGAATTCAGTTTTATTTGTAGATGAGTAAATACAATGTTTTTTGGAAGCGATGGAAGCAAATCGTATAGCGAAAATCAATAGTAGACTGGAAATGAAAGATTCGACTCCTTCTACAAGACATGGTGGTAGTAGCCAGATGGTCTTGGGCTGTATGAAGTGTGCTGTGGGTGTTGGGAATTTACATTTTATTGGAAGATGATGGACAAACCATGTATTTAGACATTTTAGAGCAAAATTTGAGCAAATTATGAAAAATGGGCATATTGCCTCATTACAAATTCTATCAGGATAATATTTAAAGCACAATCACTCATATCTGCAGATCTGGGCTTTATATCACTGTCCCCAAAGTAATTAAAACTGCTGCACAAGTCAGATCCTAATCCAGCTGAGAATAGTTGGGACCATTTGAATAACATAATTCGTAAATTTAAAATTTCAGCAAAAGAATGAACTCACATGTCTGAATGGGATGAAATAAGAGAAATGTTTGTGCAAATCTTTTATGAAATCTTGCATAAAACGACTGAATGAAATCATAAAATCAAAGGAGGACCAGCACATTCCCATTAGCAAAATTTAGTTTGCAGCAAACATACAGAATTTGTGTCTGACAAGAGTGCAAGTTGCCTGAAACTAATCATGACAAGGGTATGCAGAGAAGCTTGCAGCAAGTTAACGAAAGCTTCCAGAGTCACCATGAAACAGAACTTGCAGCAAGTTTGCCGTGTCAGAGCTCATTTGCAAATTATAGCAAAAACAGGAGCTTACAGAACACAACCCAGGATAGAGACTCGCGACCTCCCGGTTTCCAGGCAGGGGACGCTAACTTCGTTAGCAGGCCAGCTGAACTCTGAGAGGGGATAGATTTCCTTCTAAAACATCGTTCGATGCGATTCGTATGCGATTTATTTTAAACTATTTTCTGGTTTCGTGAATTTTTTTGAGTTGAGGTACGATTTGAAGTCAAAGAGAGCGATTTTTCGCTAATAACTACGTTTGCTAGTAGAATAAATTGTAATTAGAGTTCAAAGTAATTACTTTAAAATGGGACAAAATGTCTAGTTATTATTTTCAACAAACACCGACTGTTTTTTAGATTTAATTTTTGTTTATAAACGTAAAATTTCAAAAAAAATATAAAAGAAAAAAGCGATATAGTTTTCTTTAAAGTAGAATGATATATTTAGTAAAAGATGGAAAATGCTTCAAAAGAATTTTTTTCAAAAAAGTTATTTTTTTTACAAATTATCATTGATTTATTGAATTAATAAAAAGAATTACAGTCTAGGGATGCTATTAAAAAAATCGGATGTTTTTTTAAAAGCAAGAGACAAAGATAATTATCTCTTTATTGTGCTATCTTTTGCGGGAAGCTTGTTTTGCATACTTGCTGCAGTTCTTGATTTACAAGAGGTGGCGCTTACTTGTCACATCAGACACTGCAAGTTCGATTCAAGTTTGACGCGTCAAATTTTGCCATGACAAGTCAAAATCAAACTTGCCTGCAAACTTACGTCGCTATCTGGGTTATTAAGAAATAATGTTTGAGTAATATCGAACAATTTTGTTGCGTGCCCCAAAACTTCTTTGACCATGAATTTCAGTTATACAACAAGAATGTTAATTTCAGTATTACTGCAATAATAATGTAAATTAATTTTCATGTTTTTGGATTTTATTTAGTCTACAGATGTGACATGTACATAGAAGCATTTGGTTTAAATTAAAAATGGTTGTTCTTTCACAAAATGTTTGAGTGGCTTATTATTCTCCAATACTTTTTTGAGTCACTGTAAGATGTTTATCTTCATCACTGCCGTCTGTTCAAAGATCATAGGCATGTTGCTAACCGATCATTTTAATGAATTTTTCTTACTCTAGCACCATTTGCAAGCACCCTTTTTTAGAGATGTTTATAATTAATACACATAAAACAAGTAAGATAGGTAAAAAAAAATGTAACGGGAGGCTGTCTTTTTTTCAAAACAGCCATAAGATGTTAAAGGCATAAGTAGGATACTTTACTCGCGTGTGACTCTTTTCGATTTTCAATTTTTTTTTTTTTTGTAACTTCTGTTGTTACCCTTTGTATCTCTCAAATAAGACATTAGTTATTGTCATTTTTAACATAGGTGATTACCGATATATAGAGGATCTCCCATACAGGAGCGTTTTTTGAGGCGTGCTTTCTCTTCGTATACGAAAGTAAAATAATCATGAAGAATACTGGGTAGAATAAATTTAATCAAAGAAACACTGGTTAAAATAGATATTTTAATATCCCCCTTGTATAGTTGCATCCTTTTCTTAACAAAAAAAAAAATTAATTTCTTAAAATGATATAATTTTTTATTTATTCAGTCTTTAACTACTCCGTTGGGTGCAATATTCATACCAGCGAGTTCAGGCATAATTTGCCTGGTGGACACAGGAAAACAATCTCGTAATTAATATTGTTACTATCATTTATTTTAATTTTAGCATTCTAAGTAATCATGCACTGACCTTTATTGGGAGAACTTTAGTGGGAAATAAACAGGGATATTGTTGCATTGCAAAAGTCACCAGAAACGATGACGCGGAACCACTTGCTTCTTCATTTTCGGAACGTAGGACACAAGGAATCACTTCACATCAACGAATCAAACCGCAGGTATATTGTTTCTTTCCTTTAACCAGGAAACCAAATTGTGGGGGGACAAATGTTATTACAACAATAAATTTTACGCTACGATCATGAGTAAAATAACATCCGGGATAAAAAAAAAAAAAAAGTGACAGGAGACCTTTTTTCTTCAAACAGCCGCTGATGTTAAAGGTGTAGGACTACCGCCAGCTCATGACTCTTTTCCGATTTTTCAAATTTTCTTTGTAACTATTTGTACCTTATCTCTAAATAAGACATTAGTTATGTTTAAACATTTGGATTACCAGGATATAGAGGATAGCGTGAGCCAATTCGCGTATTTTTTTAACTTTGAGACTCAGTAGTCACTGAACTACTATTCCGATTTCTTTTTTTTTTTTATAACTTCTGTTTATTACAAAGGATTTTTAATAGCGTTTGATGTATGAATCAAATTCATACGAGACTCCAATGGAGAACGTAGTCTACGGTAAAAAGGGGAAAATGGATATTGCGAAAGACCATATATGGGACGAATTTCAGACATCCTTTGAGACCAATATGGTACTGAAAAGTAACAGAGCAAATCAATGGAATACAGGGTACCAGAACATCAGATGAAATAAAAGGCTACTAGAAGGGACAGACTTCTATCCTTCACAAAGTATGAGGGAAAACTGGGAAGCAATCCGAGCCGTGCCTATCAGGCTGGTTGCGCCCATTTAAAGATTTGAACAATCTTTAAAAACTTTTTTTCCTGTTTTGCTTGTTTGGTTATATGAACGTGCTGTTTTGAAGCAACTCGAAGGCTGACTGGGCAAGGAACATCCATAATTCTGAACTATAGACAGATGGCGAGGATGATATCTGAGGCAGCATAATAATAGAATTAACGTGTAGCAAATCCACATACAAGTTGGATATTTAGTGAATCAGGAGTTTCCGAGTTTGGTCCCAACTCGAGATTTTATCATGTCCCAACATGAATTTTTGGCGATATATTGACTAGAAGTTTATATAATATACCATCCTTTCTTTTTTTATATATATTTTTAATTCTCGGTATGAATATCTGATCAGTCGATGACTATATAAACTAGTCCTAGGTTTAAAAAAAAATAAACAATGGGAGGAGGTTGTCGTTTTCAAACAGCCGCTGATGTTAAAGGCAGAAGGACTACTTTTACTCGCGTAAACTCTTTCTGATTTTTCCAAATTTTTTGTGTAATTTCTGTTGTACCTTTATCTCAAATAAGACATTAGTTATGTTTTAGCATATATATAGTTACCCTACATCGAGATATAGAAGGTAGGTCAATCTGAATTCATGCATATTTTTTACCCAACTTTGCAACAGTAGTCATTGAACTACAAATCCGATTTTCAGTTTTTTTTTTTTATAACTATTTGTTGCCCTTTATCTTTAAAGACATTAGTTATATTTTTAACATAAGTAGTTACCGAGATGTAAGCCAGATAGCAATTTTAGTTTGCAGCAAACTTGCCTGGAATTTATTATGACAAGGTGCAGAAGCTGCGTAAACTGCAACAAGTTAACAGAAAGCTCCGAAGTCACCATGAAACAGACTTGCAGCAAGTTTGCCGTATCAAACTCAGTACAAAATTATAGCAAAAACAGAACACGAACACAACCTGGGATAGGACTCACTGACCTCTCCGGTTTCCAGGCAGGGCATACCACATTGAGCCAGTTGAACTCTGTGGGTAGAAGATAGATTTCGCTTCAATACATCGTTCGATTCGATTAAATATACGATTTATTTTTATATTTTCTGGATTTCATTAATTTTTTTGGAGTTGAGGAATATGATTTGGAAGTCAAAGAAGTGATTTCGCTAATAACTACTTTTTGCTTCAAGTAGAATAGAATTAGAATTAGAGTTAAAGTAATTACTTTAAAATGGGACAAATATCTGGTGTATTATTCAACAAACACTGACTGTTTTTTAGATTTCATTTGTTTATAAACGTTAAAATTCAACATTAAGAAAAAGAGCTGACATAGTTTCTTCGACTAGAGTGATATTTAGTAAAGGATGATATTTCAAAATTTTTTATAAAATTATTTTTTCCACAAATTATTGATTTATTGATTAATAAAAAGAATTACGGTCTAGGGAGATGCTATTAAAATCGGATGTTTTTTTAAAAGTAGAGACAAATATAATTATCTCTTTATTGTGCTATCTTTGCAGGAAGCTTGTTTGCAAATTGCGGCGAGTTTGATTTGCAAGAGGTGCGTGCGTCGGGCTTTGCTACGGAGAGTTCTGGAGTTCGAAATTTAAACGCGTCAGGTACGCTGCTGACGGAGTCAAGAATCGACTTGCTGAAAGCACGTGCTGGCATCTCAGGAGGGATCTTCTCCCAGCCAAATGCCTTTTTTATGAGTTTCGTGTGGAATCAAATTCTTCCTGAGGACTGGCTGGGAGAGACATGGTCATTTAAAAAATAATAATAAATAAAGTGTCAAACTTTTACATTTTAAAATAATGGAGTTAAAATCCTTTTCTTCACAAAAAACAAATTTCCTGTGTCCACATTTGTCAGGTCTCATGTTTCAAAAAAAAAAAACAAAACATTTTCTTCTTTGTTGATGTGGCCCTTCATTGTTTAATTTGCTAGAATAGCAACGGAGGTTAGGGAGGGGTGAGGGCTCCCTCTGCTTTTGCGAGGAAAAGTCAAATTTTATTTTGAACTCAGCTGCATAATGCTAGGAATTCCATAAAACCAAGCGGTGTTCGAGGAAATTAGCTAATTTTTTTATTGGATAGATTTTAGATTTGTCATTGTACTCCCCATATATATCATTACTTTCAAACTTCCCTTCCGGCGGGTTTCATAGATTTATGAAATCTACAATTTGAATCACAAGAATTTCAGAACTTCATGCCCATATTTAATTTCTTGTGTTCTCGAGGGTGCATGATTTACATTATCGAACTTCACTTCAAAGAAAATTGGACTCAAGGTTCTAAAGCAAATGAGATTCATCAAATCTCAGGAACAGTTTCATGTTGCCTCTTTACATGAAAGTAAAACCTAGTACCCTATCATGATTTACAATTTTTCTTATCTCTGTCAGCTATTTTTATTAGTAGGTGATCACTTCATCTTTGGATGGAGTTACACTGCGCCTTTACAAAAAAAAACTTTCTGAAAAGGGGCAGATGGATGAGGAATTTCTTCTGTTCTTGTATTTCGCCCAGTGAACTGCGAAGTCTTAAAATTTCTTAAAGCACAACGAAATGAACTTGGCTTTAGATATGGCATCAGGTTGACATGATGACAGGTGGCCGTCTAAAACTTATAAATCACCAAAATCATATCAATTACCGCTAATATGTATTGTTGAAGTCAAAATTTTATCAAAATAGTCCGACATGTCACTATAAGTAACGATAATGAAACTCAAGTCTCAAATGCTCTTAATATTTTAAAAAATCAAAAAAACCCAAAATATTCATTAAATTTCATTTAATTTCTTTTAGTACGCAACAGTGAAAATAGATGGCGCCCAATGCTGAACAGATAATACTCTTGGACTCTTTCATAGTAATAAAAGCTAATTTTGTTCATTTTGAAGAAAATAAATATGCATGAAGGATTTTAATAATAGTTTGTTCTCAGCAGTTAAAGATTCTTTTTAATGAAAAACATCACAATTTTTTTTGAAAACCGATATTTTGTCCCTTAGGTGTGTAGTAATTCAGCCCTATGCGGAAAACCTTTGAATACAACTGATTGGGTCTCTTTAGAACGTGAAGAGTCCCACTCCCTCCCTGCTGCCGCGTAATTGCATTCACTTCTTTCAAGGTCAGAAATGCTAAGCCAAACGGTTCCCCTACGAGTGGAAGTTTTTATTGCAGTTTTTTTTTTTTTTTCTGCTGTGGAAGGGGATTCTTTCACGTTCTGCTGCTGCACTGCGATTAACAGATTTCTTTGTAGCGCTCTTATTATATACGTTAGTTAACTCCATCTATCTGTATCTGTACTCTTGTAATTATCATCAATAATAAGTTATTGATTTAAACAAGATGTAAAGATTTAATTAAATATAAATGTATAGAAGATTATTTTTGATAGTTATTCTAGCATTTGTGGCTGCTTATATAAATTATTTTCTTGATTGAAATAATAATCATCCTTTTTCAAAGTTGCGATACAATAATGAAAGAAAAACGTGCTATTTATTGAAAGTGTCAAACGATAACTTTACCCATGGGTACTAAACTCAAAGAAAAGAAAAATAAATATTTATCATCGAAACTAAAATTGTGCTTACAAGATAAACACAGCGACAGAAACCTGAAAATTCTTCTCCATTACCAAATAAACATTTGATAGAACTTAAGAACAGTTACAATCATATAAAATTATCAAACACAATTTTTTCAAATTCTCCATATTTTTTAAATACAGTAAACATTTTCTAGAGATATTTTTTTCATTTACCCAAGAGAATAAAAATATTTACATTTCATTTTAATATAGGTCATTTCTGATGCTGTGTTTAAAATTAAACATACATCAATTATGCAGATATTTAATTTTACTTATTTTTGTGGACTCAGATGAATCTGCAAAACTGTAGGAGAATAAGTGTCTCTCCTATATGACTATAAAGAAAAGCGGAAACCTATGACATATTTATGAAAGAAAGAAGCATCATAATCAAGGCTTATTTTATTTTCTGTATTTGCTTATTTAATATCATTATTTTTCAGAGATTTATCAATTTCAACATAATGCTAGACTCTCAAAATTTGATTACATTTAAAATTTTTGTGCCAAAAAATGTGTGAAATATTATTTAACTTTTTTGTTGCTGTGTAAACTTGGCATCAATAGATCAGTGAAATTCGTTTTTAGATAATATTTTCTGAAGGTTGTCACCATAAATAATCAGAAATTACAAGATAGAAACGTTATCAGTGTAATAATACTGGGTTTCTAATTTACTCTGTGTTATACTGTTGTTTCATAAGATTGACGTCCAGTTTTTTAAGCTACACGAGGGCGGTTTTGGAACGGATTTCGTAATTTAATCTTTCCATTTTAAATGCTGCCATTCTCAAACTCCCCTCCACACTAACGTGAGGATATTATTTTCTACTATAACTAGCAAGCATTGACTCTAGAATAGTTGAAATTTCAAGATAAAGGAACATCAATGCTAGTTTCAATTTACTCTTTGTCTACTCTTTGTTACAGCGTTGCTTTATATTAGATTATCATCAGGTTTTAAGCTATACGAGGCAGTTTTGGAGCATACCTCACGTAATTTTGAATGTTGACCAATGGCGAGAACAAATGAGTTGTCACGCCATTCTCCAAACTTCCCTCCCACACCAACGAATGATGGTCAGTTCGTTCTA
Source organism: Araneus ventricosus (assembly GCA_013235015.1). Taxonomy (NCBI): domain Eukaryota; kingdom Metazoa; phylum Arthropoda; class Arachnida; order Araneae; family Araneidae; genus Araneus; species Araneus ventricosus. The sequence continues at coordinate 156,113 of BGPR01002406.1, read as the reverse complement.
GGTTTGTGGCGCCACATATATAGAAATTTCGAGGGTAAAGACGATGGCTTTGAATTTCTTGAGACGGTAGAGAACCGCTTGGGACCTATGAAAGTCATAGAGATTGTTTTATATAAATACGCGGTCTATATAAGGAGGGTTCACGGAGAGTTAAAGGGTGGAGTTAGGGAATCTTTCCGAACACTTGGAGTCGTTTCTGTGAGACTGGATTTCATTCTGTAAGAGTCTGCCCTTCAGACCTGGTATCCGTTATACGGACACCAACTTTGAACAACTCCCTGTGTTCCAATAATTGACGAACTGCATGCTGTTTTTTAATTTTATTCTCGATTTTCTTAGAAATATAATCATTGCCAAAAGAATTTTTTTCGTTTTGGCATGGAATCATTTTAGTTTTTAGTTTTCAAAAAAAAAAAAAATCAGGAAATCATCGTCCTTTCCAAATCAGAAGCTCGGTGAATGAATTTGTTTTCAAGTAATTTCTTCTTGCAATCCTTTTTCACCATTTAAAGGCTTCTATAATATTTTATTACCCTTTGACAACCATTTTTTTAAGTGAAATTTTTGTGATTTTTTCTTCTTTTTTAGTTGAAATATTCAGTATTGTCGGATGCCGCACGTAGGATAACTTTTTAATTTTCATCTACAGGCTTGGGAGATTTCATTTATGCTTACAGCAATAGGTAGTACACAGTACATCAAAAGGAAGAAAAAATTCTAACTCATTATTTCTAGAATCTCAAAATTTTATTGCATTTTAAAGTTTTGAACCAGCTTTTACATCCATAACTAAAAGTTACCGCACTTGGAATTTCGAATCAATGAAAATCATTTTAAGATAATATCGCTACAAGTTTTCACAAGAATAACAATCAAGAATTACAAGATAAAAGAACATCAATGTAATCAGAATGTCTTATCCAATTAGGCTTATTGAGCTAGGTAGAAACGACAATGATCAAGGCATAGATTTACTACACTGATTTTATTTAATATTTTGGTTCTGTACCAGAATTTAGTTTAGTTTAGTTATATTAACGTCCCTTTTTTGACGCAACATGATGGTTATTTTGGAATGGACCTGGTCATTTTGAACCGCAGTCAGATAGCAGGGACCCAACACCTGAGCTGGCACCTCCTCTCTAAACTTCTGCTGGAAACCCAGCGGGATCTGAACTAGAAATTATTCGATTATAATTTTAAATGTGAAAATTCAAATTTATATTATATATGAACTTTAAGGCGTTAATCAGAGAGAACAAGTGACTTTTTTTCTCTCTCTCTTTTTTAGTCTCAAATTATTTTTTATTTGGTAAGTATTTTCTTTATAGGTAGGTATTTTTTATTTTCTATTTTCACAAGAGGCCTCAGGCGTTCAAATTCATTAGTAACGATTCTGATGGGGCGCCAATTAACTCCAGCCAGAACAGAGATTTATTAAGACGGCCCACAGATATAATAATGTTGGAGTTTCAGACTTAGTCTGTGTCACTCTCTATTATTGCGTTGTATTATAATGAATTAAAGTCAAGTTTTTAAGCTACAAGAGGGCGGTTTTAGAAGGACCTCGTAATTTTAAATGCTGATGATGACGAGAACCTGTAGGCGGCTGTGACATAATTCTCCAAACTTCAAGGCTTTCACCAGCGCATAGTAAGTACAGTTTTGGTTTGTGAAGGCGAGATATATTAAAATTCAGGCAGCAAGCTAGGTATTTTCTTTTAGAGTCATGAAAGAGAACCGTTTGGGACCTTAAAACCTAAATTGTTTTTAAACATACAGTCTAGTTTAAGTGAGCCTTCGGATTTCGTTCTAAGTGCCACTTGCTCTATCTATCTGATTTTAGATTTTTTATATGTCTAATTCCAGGCCAATTAAATGGCCCATTTAGTACAGGTGTTTATTATTTTCTATACTTATACATTATTTTAAACGTCCTTTTCATTAAATTTTCCAACTTTTAAAATTGAATTTAAAAAATTTCCCACACCCAGAGATATTTTAAATCATCTCTGAAATCAAGTTTTCTCTTCTAAAATTTCTAAAATTAGCACCGATAAACCTAACATTTTCCTTAATTTTTATTTTAATATCATCTATGTCAGTGAAAATTTCCTTTTTTTCAACGCAAAATCAATATTAAGTCGAAAAAAACCTGTTTGAAGATTAAACAAATATTTCGTGTCTCAGATGTAAGATTAATAAAAATTTTTAGTCGACTATAAATTTGAAAATTTTATTAAAAATCATCTAAGTTAAGAGGAGCAGGTACACAATCTAAAATATATTGGAATTGCTAGGAAATGATAAACGCACAGATAGCAACATGATAGCATTATTTTCTGTTATATAACCTTAAAGAGAAGAAAAATCTATTATTTCTTTCGCTCTTCCTTAATCTTTGAGATTTTGAACGTGAATTGCGGAAAGGTGTTTCCTAGGCATCTTATGAATAAGGAGAAAAGAAAATTGTTTGTACTCGAGAATATCAAGGAAGTAATGACCAAACATGAGACTGTGTTATGGGAGAGTCGCATCGAAGTAGTTCATGAATAAATAATATGATGAGCTCATGAGAGGCCACTATATCTAATTAAAATATTCAGAAAGGGCTGAGTAAGGGACAGACGGTGAAAATTTGTGACTTGGGCACTTTTGGTATACGTTTTCGAGACAGAATGCGAAGATAAAGTTTCGTCTCACAGAGTGTTAGACTAAAATTATTCTCTTTACAGTGCATCTCATTCAATCGGATTTTGGCAGACAAGCACACTTTGAACCCATTGGTCATCAACTCAGTGAAAGGAAAGGATTCTTAATAGGAGGGGCAGAGAGGGAATGACTTTGGGAGCGTGTTGAACTCGGCAGAAGCAGGGTATGAATAATCAATGCAATGCGATTAATTTGAAGAATTATTGAATTTACGCTTGAATTAAATGAGTAGGCAACTTTATTATACAACCAAATTGAAACAAACAAACCACCAACGGAGATATTTACTTATGCAGGTATTTATTAAACAAGTAATTTATGAATTAAATTCTTGAATGCTCTCCAATTTGGAGTAGGCCACTCTGTTTTAGTAATCCAGGGTTGTCTATTTCAAAATAGCAGAATAAAGTCCTCATGCCAAAATTAATGTCAAAAAAAGGAGAAATTTAAGAAGAATTAATTTGAGTACTTATTTCCTCACTTTTTTAATCATTTAGGAAGTTATCTTTTATATGAAAACTAGATCCCACTAGATTACAATATATGCAATTACTCTATTGCAGAGAGCAAAATTTAAGTGAAAAAAATTCAAACATCTCCATAAACGGATTTGCAAGAAGAATTCTATTTCTCACCCATGCAGAAGATATGATCAAACAATGTACAGTAAGAGGCGTTTATGTATTTTCTTATTTATACATCGATTACATTTATAGGTCGTTTCATCACAGTCCCCGATGCATAATTCATTTCTATTACACGTCTTTTCATTTTATTCGTCGTTTCGCCCAGTCCTTATCCAGTCACTACTCATGTTGTTTTTTTTTTAAAATTTTCAGCATAAAATTTAGTGATATTAATACACGAGAAGTGAGTGACACGAGAAGTGAAAAAATTAAGCTGACTTGTAGTGTAGCAGTATAAATAAATTAAGAATCGGAAGCTTCACTGGGTTATATATACAAAACCAACGGTGTTAAAATTTTATTCCATTATATGGCCTTCAAACGAGAAAAAGTAAATTATCCTTTGATCCCATTTTAAGTTCAAATATTTCATTCAACCTAATAGCAATTGTTTTTTTAATAAAATTTGGTCAAAATTTTAATTTCTAAATATGTAATATATATATTTTCATTTTGATCATCAGTAACTTTTTTGAAGAAATACCATTTCAGGATATTTATAAATTTGTTTTGATTGCCATTCGAAGGTTTTATAACCAAAAACCCAATTTTTAAGTATTTATAAATTTTATTTTAGATCACTATTAATAAATACTTATCTTTACAAATATCCAGTTTGTTTAGGAATTATTTATAAATTTTTATATTTTTCATTTGAATCACCATTCACAGGCTTTTGTTGAAAATACAGTTTTTAGGCATTGACACAAAACGCTATTCCACCTGGCATAGGTATTTTCTCACTCCACATCCATAAATAAAATATGGAATTCACGATGCTTTTAAAATTAATATGCAAGATAAAAGTTTTAACATTCATTCAAGTTTAGAAAAGCAAAATTTAAGATTTAGATGAAATTAAAACAGGTACATTTTCAGGACCTCAATGACACTATCAGAAAAGATATTTATTGCTAATTGTAATGCATGGCATGCATAAACCACCAAGAGAATAATTGATGTATATAAACAATGTTTGCTTTGAATATCTGTAATAATAAAAGTCATTATTACACAGAAAACAATGAGGAGTCAATTTTTAATCTATACTTATAAGAAAGCAATGTTTGTGTTTTTAATAAATTGCATCGTGTATAAGCGGGAATGCACGTGCAATCAAGCTTGTTAAAAGAGCCTGAAGACTTTTTTTTATTTTTTGCGTCTCACAGTATGGTGAAAGAAAGAACCAAATATGCAATTTGAACGCCTTTTTATGGACCGATTAAGAGCAAAATTGTAACAGGAATCTGCTGTAACTAATGTTAGCTGACCTCACGCAATTTTTGTTTATCTAAGTCATAGTGTTTAGGGAATTTATTGGGTGCAAAAGTACTTTGTATACAGACCAACAGACAGTCAACCTGTGACTGGTTTGATCCAAAATTTGCTAGGACCACCATTTCTGTTGATAAAACTGTATACCAAATTTCATCCCATCTAGCTATTTTTCAGTTTTAGACTTATCGTATTCACATGAGCACGGACAGACAGACTTCCCTTGGTTGGATTTGTACCAAAATTTGAATGAAACCTACAAATTGTGTGCAAGATCCAAATGCAAATTTCATCCCTCTCAGTCTAATCATTTTGAGTTATCCAGTGTTCTGAGACAGACATGATACCAAAATTGTGTTTTCGGACTCAGGGAGGTCTAAAACGTGGAGATTCGTCAACATCTCAAGTTCGAATTTTTGACGATTGCAAGACTTTCTCCTTATACACTTCATAAAGCAAGGAGCAGTAAGATTGGCTTGCAAATGAGGGAATGGAATAAGGATATTAATTTTAATTTTTTTATAAATGCTTTACTGAAAATTGCTTGGCAGTAAAACAGTTCGTAATTTTCCTTTTTTGAATTTTTAGATTTAATTATAATTGAAATATGTTTTTTCTTAACTGTTTCTACTTATTTCATTATTGATAATATTTAATGATATCAATTCAGAGATGTGTCCGTTGTTAGAAGGAGATCCCATGAAAGCCAAATTATCAGCTTCGGGTTGTGTACTTTCAAAGAATTCAATTGAGTCAGAAAAGACAGCATTAAAATTATTTGGAATTTAATTTGCTTTTTTAGCAATTTAAATTAATTTTTTTTGTCAGAGTTAAATATTGTTGTATATTTAAGTCCTTTTTTTTTTACTCTCATTTATGTTATAAGATTTTGAGAAATATACCAGAACAGAAATACGTTTTAGATGGAAAAAAATGAAACAATAATGTACAGGTTTTAGACAGTCATGGTTCTAACTTATCAGAGATTATTCATCTCTCAGCCCTGGCTACTATCATCTATATAATCATATTTAATTCGATAGGTTTAGTTTAGTTAAATGGCATCCCTTTTGCAACACAGGCTGATTGGTTGAGGATGGACCTCGTAATTTTTTGAACACTACGTCAGATGATGACGGAACGACACCTGACTGGGCACCCCCCTTCAAACCACGCCCATCTTTAACCGGAGGATATTTGGACCACTCATTTATTTGATTTAGCTGCAAGGGCCCCGTATCGGATCTTCAGTGGGAATTGGGTTTCTTATATATATTATGAATGCTAATCAGAATGTGTAAAAGCGACACTCTTCTATTTCTCATAGTTTTACTGACTTAATGTAGGCAGCTGACAGTTCTATAGAAGCCAGTCATTAGGCAAAGACATAAATGATGTGTATTATTTACTTTCCATGAGCATTATTTATAATACCTATGCCAATTCATGAATGAAAATTATCTATTTAGGCAAAGTATATGAAAAAGATCAAAGGACTCTATTATTTACAAGAGACGTGCATTCCTCAAAAACAAATGTTATTTTGAAAAAATAAAATGCCGATAAAAATCTTTTAATTCAAAATACGTAAATGGTAGAATTAAAGTTACACATATGAGTTTTTTCTTTTTTTAGTAGAAAACAAAATAAAATGTTAGAACCTACATTTACATCAAGAGGAAATAATTTTATTTTGATTTGCCCTAATTTTATTTCTCATAAAGGATTGATGGACGATTTCTTTCATACTTTGCCGCTTTGTCATTTGGGTTTCAATAGAGATGCCTAGGAAGCGTGGTGCTAGTTTTCTAAGCATTCTATATTCCGGCTAACATATTATGATTGTTGAACTTCCTTTTCTTTAAGTATTTTCCTAAAAGCATGGTTCTTTCAAGGCACACATTGCGACTCTTTATATGTTAGTAAATAATAAGCAGTATAAAAAATTAAATTAAATTCTAACTTCTGATAAAAAAATCTTCATATGGTGTCTTGACTAATTCAGACAATTCATTTAGAAACTTGATATTGTTCTTTTTTCCAATTAATTATATTTTAATTTTATTATGTTCATACAAATTAAGCAAGGAAATATTTGATCAAAGCATACTGCACTGACGAACAAAAGTAATTTATATAGTACAAAATGTTTTAAATCCTTGTATTTTACTTTTATAATAATATCTTATGGAATTATAATTACACTATGTGTAAAATTCAAAATAGATAATTGTTGAGTGTATTTTGGTTAACTTAAAAGGAAAGGGATTAATGAAATTTAGCAAAAAATAAATATATATTTTAAGTCTCAATTTCAAATGCATATTTCACAGTTCAGTTCGACCTTTGGGTCTTCAAATTTTATTTTGAGTAAAAAATATAATTCTAAAAATGGCTTTTACGGAAAAAAGTAGCCAACCTGCCGTAAAGCATCCTATATCATTTTGTTTGCGATAGGAAACTACGTTTGCATGTTTGTAAGAGGGCTATTACCCACCCCCTTCTTTGCTTATTCGCGAGCATACTCATATACGATTACAACTACATGGTAATACGCATGCGCTGTTGATATCGTCAACGTTATATGCGGTATTTCACAGATTCAGTCAGGACGCATGCGCACAACGTTTTTCAATTCTGGGTGAAGGAGAACAGGGTAACAAGATACGTAACGCGCAATCACTTTCGCCAGTTGCGATCCGGACATCATAGTGTGGAAGTCGACGTAAAAAACTTTTTTAGACGACCATTAACAGAGTTCATGGCCCCAGTTTTCCCAGCCATTTTACAAATGGCCAGGAAACAACAGGTTGAATTATCTTGTTCGACTCATTATTTTAGGCTTTTAACACATTATTTATTTACAATAAGTTCTTTCTTGATTTCGAAATAAATGAAACGCGCCACTCACCGCATGCATTGGTCAATCTTAAAACAAGTTATCATTTACTCCAACATAGATGCTCGCCAGTCGCAGCTCAGCGGCGATTTGCCCTGCGTATCTTGTTACCTCCTGCATTGCCTTCTCAGAGTTGAAAAACGTTGTGCGCATGCGCTCTGGCTGAATCTTGGAAGAGTTTCTGTACATAGCGTTGACGATATCATCCCAGGCGCGTACCCATCTTCTATCAATGAACTATAATCATATATAGCCTCAATTTCGTTACACTTGTCAAATAACAAAAGAAGATGGAGTGAAACTCGCCTCCTCTTACAAACAAATTAAACAGCATGTTCTATCATAAACAAAACGTCTTCAGAATCTTACGGCGGAATTCAACTACTTCCAATAATATTTTAATTATATTTATCAAAATAAAATTTGAACCAGTCTACAACTCAAACACCTAATGAAGCCTCTTTCATTTGGTAATCTAAAAATATTTTTTTTTTTTTGCTGAAACTATTTGAGCTTCGCTTTTTAAGTGTAAAATACACTGCAATTCCAGTATCTGTTTGAATTTTACAACCAAGCAAAGCAATTATGATCATGAATATAAATATTAAGGTAGTAAGTGATTCATTTCAATTTTATATAGGTATCATTTTTCTTTCGTCCGGGCATTCTCGCGGACTTCAATATTTTATATGCTTGCACTTTTCTTAACGGGCAATAAAATTAAGCCTGCTTAACACAAAAAAAGACCAGTATCAGCGAGTTTCTTTCGAACTGTTGCTAGTGAAAGTTTTCATGTTCATGTGAAATTTTTTTTATCATAGTTAAGATTTAATTTATTTTTTTATGCGTATATTGTACATAAAGAGTCATGATATGCCTTGAAAGAACCGTAACTACGAAAATACTTTTAAAAGAAAATTGAAGTTAAAATCAATCACATATTGCCGGAGTATAGATACGAAAACTGGAAGAGCACCTACAAGCATTCTGTTGAGCTGATGACAAGCGGTAAGTATGAAAGTCGTCCATTCGATTTTATAAAGAAATAAGTAAGGTGAAATTAGCAATCAAAACCAAGATTATTTCGCTTCATGGAAATAGCGGCAATAATGAGTTCGCATTTTATTTTGTTTTCTTTACTAAAAAGGCAAAACTTCAACAATGACTTTCAATTTATTTGCGTATTTTGAATAAAATTTTTTACGGCATTTTCACAAAATAACATTTGCATTTTGAGGAGATACGTCTTCAACAATAATAATGAAACCTTATGTTATTTTCATGCTTTGCACAAATAGCATTTGTCGTCTATAGAATGACTGGAGCCATATGCAATGCCTATGAAAGTATACCAACAAATATCATATTTCATTCTTTGCCACAAAAACGAGCCATTCTATGAGAATGCCGTTTCATTGATCGAGTAAAACCTGCTAAAAAAATGAAGATGTCGTTGCCACATTCTGAATTGGCATTCATATGCCTGTATGAAAACCAGTTCCGCTGAAGATCCGTCGTATGAGGGCCGACGCACGTATAAACTGCGTGAGTGGTAAAACGTCACTCACTGTTGAGCAATGACGTAATTTGGAGGAGAATTGCCGGCTCGGGGTAAATTCTCATCTTACAGTAACTTCCCAAAATTGCGAGGTCCTCTCCAAAACTAGCCCATAATGACAACTTCAAGCAAGGACTATAACTGAAACTAAAACCTGTCGGTAAGTATGATGCATGAATGATAGGCCGAGGAAGGAAGGAACGTGAATAACTCTCTGATGAATGAGAACCCGTAAACAAATGCAAAATCCAAAATATTATTGTTTTCATTTTTTCCATCACAAAACGTATTTTCTATTTAACATGCTCAAAATCTTGTAATACAAATGAGTAAAAAAAGGACAAATGACGCGGCAATATTTAACTCTGACAAAAGGGTAATTTACATTTGTAAAGAAGCAGGGGTAAATTGGAAAATCGCAATAACGTGGCACTCATTCAATTGAACATGACTGGCTTGAACTGACAATTTTATTTCCCATGAGACTGCTCTGTGGTACATATCTGGAATTGATATCGTGAAATATTATCAATAATGAAATAAGCGAAACAGTTAAGAAAACATATTTCAGTATATAATTAAATTCAAGGGAGATTATAAAAGAAAGGTACGAACTTTCATTTACTGCTTACATTTTCGGTAAAGCATTTGTAAAATTGAATTGTCGTATTCCTTCGTGTACTTGCAAGCCACAACTTTGCTGACTGGTTGCGAGTGTATAAGGAAGAAGATATTTTGATCAAAATTCGGTTTCGGATATTGACAATCTCCGCGTTTAATTGCCGGTCCGAAAAACAATTTTTGACAATAAATGTCATCTGTGGTTTGATAACTCGAAACCCGGGCCAGACTTAGGAGGATGAGTTGTGTTTGATCTTTTTGCAATTTCGCAGGTTTCTATTCAGTACAGCGCAAATAAGATCACTTGGAGAATCTGTCTGATCCTCTTCTGTGAACTGCGACAAGTCTAAAACTTCAAAATAACTGAATGAATGTTTGGTATGCAATTTTACATCAACGAAATAACAGGTCATGTAACAGAGGCTGGATCAATCGATTACCGGGCTTGACTGTCTCTTGTTGATAAACTATGATAAGCATGCTTTAACGCAACCAACTCTAGGCGACAAACGAAATTGGTGTGAGGTCAACGTGAATTACAGATCCGTTGCCAATTTTTCGCTTTCCGTCGGTTCGTAAGGCGTTTCAGAAATACATTTGTTTTAACTGCCATACTGTGACGCAAAATAAAAAAGAGAATAACAAGGCTTCTTTAAATAATAGCTTCGATGCGCATTTCCTTATACACGATACCATTATTAATAACACAAACATTGCCTTTACTAGTATAGATCAAGTGACCTCATTATTTTCTGTGTAATATTGACTTTTTCTTATTACAGATATTCAACAAACTAATTTATATGCATCCAATTATTTCGATTTATCCACATGCCGTAATACAATTAACTAGTTGCTCACTTTTCTCGATGGTGTCATTAGTCCTGAAATATAATACCTATTTTAATTTCATATAAAATCTTAAATTTGTCAATGCTTGATGAATTGTCATGGAAATGTATCACAACGTTGGTGTGGGTGGGGAGTTTGGAGAATGGTATGTTTAAAAGGTAGGAAGATTAAGGTGCAGTCGTTCCCGAGCCATACTCGTTGGCTTAAAGAGCTGGACGTCAATCTTATGGCAGAGCTGGCTTTGTGGTATAACTTTTAGGTAAATTTAGAGAACTCCGGTATTGTACTTTTGATAGTCGTTTGTCTTGTAGTTTCGATTATTTATGGTGACAGCTTCCAGAAATGTGTCGGGCAGGGCTGTCGATTCATTTGATTGCGGAAAGAGTTTTGCATGCGGCGTAAAGAAGTGTAAATAATATTTCACTACTTTTGAACTCAAAATTTTAAACTGCCAATCAAATTTTGAGATTCTAAAGATATTGCGCTGAAATTAAAATAAATTCTGAAAATAATGATATTAAACAAGTAAATATAAATTGAAATAAGCTCGATTATGATGCTTTTCATAAAATATGTCACAGGTTTCCGCTTTTCTTTATAAATATATATATAAATGAGGAGGTATATTTATTCTCTCCTACAGTTTAGGTAATTCATTTCCGAGTCCACAAAAAAGTAAGTAAAATTAAATATTCGCATAATTGATGTATGTTTAATTTTTAAACCTACAACACAAAATGACTATATTAAAAAATGAAATGTAAATATTTTTATTTTTCTATGAAATGAAAAAAATATTCTAGAAATGTTTACTGTATTTAAAATGGAAATTTAAAAATTATGTTTTGATAATTTATTATGATTATGGCATTCTTTAAGTTCTATCAAATGTTTATTTGCATGGAGAAAAAATTTTGTGTTTCTGTCTGCTGTGTTTATTTGTAAGCTTCATTCTTATTTCATTGACAAATATTTTACTTTCTTTTTTTTTTCTTTTTTTGGGTTTAGTACCAAGGGTAAAGTTATCGTTTGACACTTATTAAATAGCACGTTTTTCTTTCATTGTTATATCTTAACTTTGAAAAGGGATGTGATTATTAGTTTCAATCAAGAAAATAGACATATAGTAGCCACAAATGCTAGAATAACTATCAAAAATAATCTTACTATACATTATATTTTAATCAAATCTTACATCTTACGCCCAAATCAATAAATTTGTATTGATGATATTTAAGAGTACTAGACAGCGAGATAGAATGGAGTTAACCTTGTATATAATCGGTAGCGGACTGGGTCTGAAATAGTAGTTTGCCAGGTGTCAGTGAGGTCACACTATCTATAATCGTAACATTAATTACATTAATAAATTATATGTTTTTTATATTTAATTATATTAATTTAAATCTATAATATTTAATAATTATATATTTATTTATTTTTTATTATATATTTCATTTTTCGCGTTTTTAAATAAATCCTTTTAACACCCTTTGTTTTTCTATGCCGACCAGCAAACTATTTAAAATTATTTGATTTTTTTAAATTCCGTAGTTAAATATTATATAAGAAACACGGACCTTGGGTACAGGGCTATTTTATTTGCTTTGAACCAAGGATTCTTTTTCTCTCCCATATTTCTGGGGCTAGATTGTCTTCATTTGAGGCCCGCTTGCCCATCAGACAGAAGCTAGCAACTCTATGGTCCTCCCTGTATATATAATAAGAGCGCTACAAAATCTGGTTAAATCACCCAGTGCCTTAGCAAACAGAAAGATCCCTTCTCTACATGAAAAAAAAAAAAACCTGCAATAAAACTTCACCGAAGGAACCGTTTAGCTTACTTTCAGCCTTGGAAGAAGAATGAATTACGCGGCAGCAGGGAATCTTCACGTTCTAAAAGACCAATCGTTGTATTCAAAGAGTTTCCACATACAGTTGCCAAATTACTATACACAGGACAAATATCTCGGTTTCAAAAAATTAGACGTTTTCATTAAAAGATCTTTAACGGGCTGAGAAACTATTATTAAAAACTCTTCATACATATTTATTTCTTCCAAAACCAGAACAAATTAAGCTTTATTACTATAGAGTCAAAGGCATATCTCCTGTACTTTGGGCGCCATCTATCTTCACCAGGTACGTATAAAGAAATTAACGAAAATTTAATGGAATATTTTAGGTTTTTTGATTTTTTAAAATATTAAAGAGCATTTTTAGGTACAGGAGTTTCACACATTGCTTATAGTGATATGTCGGACCATTTTGACAAAATTTTTTGAACTTCAACAATACATATTAGCCCAGTATGAAATGTGGTTGGTGGTTATAAACTAGACGACCACCTTATTGTCAATTTAATTAAGGTATCCACATCATAACACTAATTTGGAATATAATCTGATTTAAAATGAAACCATCCATATCTCAACTAATTTGGAATATAATCAGTTCCAAAATAGAGCAAGCGAAAGCAATTGTGGAGAAGATTCCGGTTACGAAATTTGCAAGCAGAACCGAATTTTATAAGCCTCTTCCTCCACAGAACTACCTACTTTTCAAAACATTGTTTAAACATTCAGTCCTATTTTTCAAAACACTGTTTAAACATTCAGTCCCACTTTTCAAAACACTGTTTAAATCATAAGCTTTACTCATAAGATTTTTTTATCATCATAAGCGACACTGTTTAAACATTCATTCCTACTTTTCAGAACGCTGTTTAAACATTCAGTCATGTTCGCGAAAACACACGCAATCAAATGTATTTTCATGCCTCTACGCATAAGTAATTAAAATTTCACCTTAACAAGGAAGCCCTGCAGACACAATAAAGGCTTATTTTTTCTGACAATTGGGTCACAAGATCTAAAGTTGAACAATAAGGTGACCAACCGTCCTCCTTTTGTAAGTTCTGTCCTCTCTCGAAAAGTGTCCCCCTTTTCGATATTTGTTGTAAAATTCAATATGAAGGATATTTCTTGTTCAGATATTTCTAACATATTGTTAGAAGACGATGCTTTGACAAAAAATATTCATTCAAGGAAAAAGTATTCATTTGAACAATAATTAATAGACATGTACGCATAATTAAAATATAAAATATTGCAATTTTTTTATTATGCATTTATTTATCATATCACAGGGTTTTCGTCATTATTGTTGCAATGAATAAAATGTTTTAGTTGCGATATTTTTTTCTTCAATATATTTGTGTCCTTTTCATTGTAAAAAAGTTGGTCACCTTATGAACAACCATGTCTCTTGCATAGCAATGTTTTAAAGTGGCTATGCTGGGAAGCTGCGGAATTAAAATTAAGGCAGTAAAGCAAAGGACTTAATAAAATGTATCGGCTTTTAACTTTTAGTTACAGTAGTTTTCTCAATTGTAGTGGCATAGCTAAAGGCGAGGGGGTCCAACCAGAACGACACTTCGAAAAAGGACGGCAACAGACAAGCAGAAAAAAATGTTGCATCTAAGAAAAGCCCTACTAGCTCAATCATTGTCTACAAAGAAAAAAGATTAACCAATGCTATTAATTAATATACTTTGTTTTTTTGTCGGTAAACTGCCCATATGTGTCACAAGCTATCTCAGATTAAAAATAAAAACCCACAATCAAGGAACATTATCTACTGAACATAAACTAGGCGATGGATTAGATTTTTAGAGACATTATCAATGATCCAACTAGCAAAAATAATAATAATACCGTAATTTATATTTTACATTACAAATAAAACTATTTTTTCCCCTTGAATTTATTTTCAGGTTTATGTGCCTTATGCAACTTGTAAAGGAAGGGGCATGCAGGAAGTTCATCCTTGGTGGCAAAAGTTGCAGCTACATAGCTACTCATATGGAGCTACTATTCTCAATATTCATGCTTAGATTTCATTGAAAAGAATTTGAGACTGAAAACACACAAATACAATTATTAAGGAATTATGAAATGAAACTTCTATATACATTGCACTTCACAATTCTTTCGGGAACATCCTTGCTTCAAAATCTGTAATTGACAAGTCAGAACAAATCGGCGCTTAACAAGCAACACCACCTATCTCAATTTTTTGAAATTTTAAAGAGGAAGAAAAAAAATCTGAATTTTTCGCAACCAGTAACGAATATTTCAGATTTTTTTTTTCACATCTGCTGGGAACATGCGATTTCATATTCATAGCAGATAGTAGAATAATTCAGAAATACTTTTTAATCATTGTAAAAGATTCAGTTCTTTTTTCTTTTTGAAACATCAAAAAATTCCGATAGATGGCGCTGCTTGTTAAGCATTGAAGCCACAAAGACCTAGTGGTAAGGTGTTGGCCTTGGAGCCAGAAGGATCCAGGTTTGAAACCTGATTCCACTGAAGATCCGTCATGCATTGGTCCTGCTACACGGTACGTCATACGTAGGGGGTCAAACATCCTCCAGTTGGTGAGGTTCAGAAGTTTGGAGAGAGGGTCAGATCAGGTGTCGTCCTCGCCATCTGACAGCGGTTCAAAATTATGAGGTCCATCCCAAAATAGCCCTCATGTTGCTTCAAAACGGGACGCTAATATAACTAAACTTGTTAAGCAATGAAACCGACTTATCTTCAGTCACAGCATTTTAAGGCAGAGCTTACGAGGCAAATCAATTATGACTCATTTATTAATAAAAGCATTTAAGCACAACACAGCAATTATAGGAAGCATGATTTTACTTAAATTATTAAGGACTATAGTCGTGATTTTTATTTTAAGTTACACTAAAATCAAAATTTTTCTCTTTTATTAAGGAATGCATACATTATTTGTTATAAAAAGATGATAAAAGTTATTTAATAACATACATGACAAAACAACCACATTGAAAGATGCTATAGTTTAACAAATTTATTAAAGTATACTTTTCCATTCAAAATAAATCAGAAAATGGAAGAAGGTACTGCCTATATTATTTTTTAAAAAAATTGAAATGAACTCTTGATTAGACAAACGATGTGCAAGATTCGTTAAAGTAATGTTCCGATGCCAAATTAATAGAGTACTTCTATAAATGATTCTTGAAAGTTTGAAAATCAGACATAAAATGTGAACTCTAGTTAAGCTGATAATTCACTCTTCGACCTAATCATCAAGGATGGCACCAGTGGGAGGACCAGGGCTCCTCTGTCGGGGATATTGTGCCATCCCGTCGGGGAAAATTTTTGTACCCTGTTCAAGTAATGGGGTATTCAATGGGTACATAAAGATTTGGCGAAAATTTGAGACCAATTTCATTACATTCCTCCCTCGTACAGCAAGTGTCGTGTTCCCCCTATCAAGGTGACCATGACCCCCTGTCGGGCAGACGCTAGTGCCACTCCTGCTAATCATCACACAAATATCAGGACATTTAAAACTCTGTAAATTTCGCATGTATCCGACATATGTGAATGATGGATCACTGGTGACATGGAGACTTGTGCATAAAATCTCCCAATTACAAAACCATTAAACCACTGTGCCAAATACCAAAATGGTGCCAGGATGTATAATCCTTCCAGGACATCCGTATTGCTCAATGGTACCAAGCAGCTGGCATGACCATGTGACAGTTGTCCTCAAAGGGATAGCAGCACATGCATATGTAAAATTTTTTTATGGTTTAGTGATTATAACTTTTATATTCTTGCCATATTTTTAGTTTTTATGATGACTGTATAGAGCCTTTGATTTTCCAATAGGTTTTTAATATCTTTAGCATTTAAGTGTGTTTGATGCTTATTTTGTTTCTGCACTCTGTAATTGGAGTTCTCTCTGTAGTGTGTGTTTCTTTTAAATAAAGATATGATACAAAATATCATAGCAATGGAAAGAAAAGATCTACTGCCAACTTATTTAAAAATTGCACAGAAAACATTTTGATATTAAATTTGTAATTAAAAAATTGTAACACTTAATAATATTTTTAATGATTAATTCTCAACTATAATGGTAAATATATAAAGATAATACTATTTGTTTTTAAAACAGTAATTTTTTAATAAATTATTTATTTGAGCCACTTTTCTTATTATGAACTTAGATTTTCTTAAAAGTTTTTAATTAAAATCTTTTTTAAAGGAACAAATAATGCTAATATATTATATATTTATATCTTATGATGTAAATAAATATATGTTGACTTTATAAGATTTAGACCAAAAAAAATCCAAAAACATGCCATGCCAAAATTGCTATCACAATAATAAGCAAGCAAAAGAACAGTGGAGAAAATTAAAAACAATGCTCCGTTTTGTTAAATACTTCTTTATTTTTTACATACATTTTTAAACATGTAGAATTCTAAAATTTTCGTATATAAAATCTACAGCTGCCATCTATAATTTACAACATAACTCTTTAACAACTTAGTAATATAAGATTGGCAGGAACCAAAAATGTAATATGCTGCTTACATTTCAATATTATAAGTTTTTATTAAGAAACATATTTAAAAAAAAAAAACATTAAAATATGTAAATTAAAGAGAATAGCAAATACAGATATAAAATCTGATATAGAACCTTTAAATTTCTCAAGGCACTTTTGTTAAACAAATTCTTTTGCTCTTATGTTAACTGATTACAAATAAAGCAAGATTTTGCTCTTTCACTATGTACAAAATTGCAATAAAATTTTTCTAACCCGTGTTTAAATGAATACATGTTAGATAAATTATGAGAAATTAAAATTATTTTTCATAATTCATCAAATCCAGTACTAATTATTATATCCAAAAATTAAACAACTACGATTTTAAAAAAATAACTTCTGAATTGGAATCTGCTGTGAACAGAAATAGAATAAAATTGAAAGATTTTTCGCACTTATAGTTATGAATACAAGAGCAGCTTTTAGAAAAAAAACTTTTAATTAGTTAGAAAGTTTCTAAAAATCAACTTACAATTTAATTGCATAGTTCAAAAAATATGTCAAAATATTTTGTAGTATTTCATATGGCAAAGGAGAAAAAAAAATTAAAAAACATATCTAAAAAGAATTTCTTAAGACATATTTGTAAGTAAATGTTTTAGTACTGTTACAATATGAATATTATTAAAACGAAAGAAAATACATATATGTATAATAATACATTAAAAATGTCACTTCAGCATAAACAGAAATTAAATCAAACAGATAAGAGAGATTCTTATTTAAAAAATACAACACGCACACATCTGATTTGATGTTCACAGAATAGATAAATGCACTAAAGATAAATCTTCAAAATGAAAGGGCAAGATATTTTTGAAAGCAGGAAAATAAAACCACACCCACTTTCAAAACAAAACTTTCAAGATCTTAAAATAGTAAGCTCAAAAAATAAAGCATTTAAAATGAACAAATAGTCAAAAGAGTAAAAATATATCTTCACTGTTGTATAATGTTTTTGTAATGATTGGGGATATCATATAAAAATTTAGTTACCATTTAAACACAAAATAGATAATTTTTAAGATGAGAAAAAAGAAAAATGACAACCAGTCTTTTATAGTTTAATATATAAATATGTATATAGTAGAAGAAAGAAATTGGACAAATAACATATTCAAAACAACATAATTACCACAAATTTCATATTCAGTACAACAGTACACAATTTAAATGAAAATATATTCAAATAAAAAATATATAAATGGAAAACTTTGAAATAGCAAATAACTCTTTAATCCGATCGCTCTACAGACTTTAGCATGTACATTTAACAAGGAGCAAATACTGCCTAGACTTTATTAGATGAATTCATGATATGATAAGATGATGCAGGTTTTTATTTAAAAATAAATTTCTAGAGCAGCCTTTATTTGCAAACATGCTAATTAAGTTCCAATTTTAATCAACATTTGTCTCCTTCCTTAACAATGGACAAGAAATATCACGAAAGTGCAAAAGATTTTCAAATAAATAGTTCCAAGGCACAAGTATTAGCCTTACCTGTTTGTGATATTTCAAGGCACAGTTAAAATTGTTTTATAAGTTACAAAGCTAAATATTTTCTAAGAAAGAATTTAAGTACCTTTCAGGGTCAAGAAAAAAATATCTTCATAATTTAGAAATCCTTAACTAAAGGGACACTTATTCTAAGTATCTACTATAAAATCCCATGCATTTATATATAAATGCAACATTGCACTTTGATTTAGAATATCACTTTCATGTGCATCTCTTTGTTTTTATCTATTCTAAAAACTAGTGTTACTTGAATTTTAGATTTAAAAAAACAAACAGCAAAAGCACTAAAAAAGTAAAGTAACACAGCTACACTGAAAATTTAGTAACCAGAAAATTAATATCACAAACATCAAAAAAATTCATTAAAAACTAAAGTACATTCAACATTAAATTAGTTTACAGACAATATATATTGGCACATCTATATTACAGCTCATCAAAATAAAAATGACGAAGTACAGTTGACAACCGAAGGATGGATGTAAATTTCCTAGCTCCTCTGAAGATTACTTTAAACATGAACAATTTAGCATTTCACAACATCAAGTCACTCACAATAAAACTCCTTCAATCCATAAAGATGATGGTGGACAAGGCACACTCATAACTAACCAATTTCTTAGTGGTCAATATAGCACCAAAAATACTCTCCAGTCCCAAAAACCATGTAGGAATTTTTATCACTGTTTGCCACTGTACATAGGATTTTTGAAAGTAGATGTAGCCTGCTTGTAAATAGGATTTTCACCCTGTGGGGAAAAAAAAACATAAAATAAAGAAGTTAGAACAATCAAGCAATTATATCATAGCAAAAATGATCTCTTTAGGCATCAGGAGAGCACCCCATGGAGTGCAGAGGAAAACAACTAGGGAGCACAGTTTATGAAAGTAATTATTTAGAAGGGCAGAGGCAAATTTGTGAGTTTCCTAAATGAAAAGAGATTCTTAAATGATTTATAACTATAACTTAGAATAGCAGATGAATCCATCTTTGCAAAAAGAACTGAAAATACCAATATATAAATAAGAATTGGACTGATGCGTTTAACTTAAGAATAATTTATCATACAAATTACATACTTTTATTTATGTAAATATTTCTTTAACATAACTTTTTTAAATATCCAACATGGTACTGATTCTGATAGACATGAAAATTTTGCAAAATAAACATCGATACAATTCCTTTATTATAAACATTGAAAAACTCTTTTCAGTTCGTTTAGTACTCGCAGAACAACAATATAAGCTCAACCTATTTATGGGGGGGGGGGGATTCAAATAAGAAATCAATTTTGTAAATAATTTAAGTTAGCAAAACAACTTCTAGAAATAAAAAGGTAAATATCAGTTTTAAAAAGAAAATCAATATCCAAATAATGTTAATAGATACTGTAAAATTTAATTTAACATCAGCAAAGATATTTTATTCTGAATTAAATACATTCAAACCAGTTAAAGTCACTCTGTACATTTACTTTTGCAAGAACATACCAATTAGAAATTTTAAAAAATAAACATCCTGATAAACTGTCTTTTTAAATCATTCACACCCAGAGGCAGAGAACAAGTATAAAAATTATCAATTTCTGACCTCAGAGACTAATCACTGAAATACAACCTAAACAAGTTATCATTCTTATCACTGCATAAATAATTAATTTAAAAGTGGACATTATTGTGATTTTATAATCACACCACTTAAGACTAGTCTGTTAGAAATCAATCAGCAATGAAATCAAGGACGATCTGACAAATTTTAAGATTGCAATAAAATTTATTTATTTCTACAACTTAGTTAAAGAGTATTCAACACACACTCATTAAAATGTATAGATCTTTGACCAGCTTGGTAAATTTAATGAACTAGCTTTCCAACAAGCTAACTACATTTTTGTGTGCGAGGAATTAATCAGTTTAGTACCATAAAAAGTTTAAGCAAGATTCCTTTAACATTTATATTAATGCATATTAGTCATTTCTGAATTTCGAAATATATTCTGCTAAATCACTTAAACTAATCTTTTGGGAAAACTAGTCTGAAGCAGGTTTTATAATTCATTAGAATTACACATGAATACACTTCACTTACGGTGTCCCATCGGGCCATTTGGCGCTCCTTCTCAAATTTGGCGAGTTCTCTTCTGTCGTGTATGGTTGTGAGAAGCTTCCAAATCAACAGAAGTGCAAGACCAACAGCAATGATGCCACCAATCACACCCAATATTATGGCTAGTATATTCACAGGCTCAGGACAGTCTGAAATAAAGAAAGAATTGAGTTTTTCTCATATACACTGAAGATAAACAAACATTACCATTTTAAAAAACCAGGGCTTCTTACATTTTATTTTTTTTAAAATTACAACTCCCTTTTCAGATGAGGAAATTTTTGGCAAGTTCTGCTCAAGAAATTGTAACATAACCCAAAAACAGAAAAATAAATTTGAAAAGGAAACAATAATAAATATGAAATAAAAGAAAATTTAATTAAAAACAGGTTATTTATCCAAATTTTTCCCCCATCAAAACATTTTTTTTTTTTTTTTTTGCCATTCTTAATTAAACATGTTGATAGATTTGAAAGAAAGTCATGCAAGAGTTCATGCAATCCCATGTGGCATTGTGACACACAGCCTTACTCTAAAGTATAGCAGATATATTTGCCAATCCTATTTGTTTCTTAGAGAACATTTTAAAATTTTAGTATGATTACGTTCAAGTAAATGTTCATACTCTAAGTGATAAATGTAGCATAAAAACTATACACAATTATATAATAAAAGAAAATAACAATACAATAAAAATAACTTTTACTTTTTTACCATTATAAAACACTTCTAGTAACATGGTCCTTAAATAAATACTAATAAATATTTTTTCTATTATAAGTCAAGCCGACATATTAACTTTTTCGTTATTTCAGATTTTGTTGCAATCTTTTAACTTCGTTAAAAAATTATGGAGTAAATTAAGAAATAAAACAAGCTTAGATATTTTTCTCGACTACATACCATAGCTTTTGCACATGCATGAGGGGGGGGGGGAATCCAAACCTTTTTTTAATGATTAGTTTATGTATTGCATTTATATAGATGAAGTATTTTTCATACAAGAATTAATATGCTTCAACATGAAAAAAAAATTACATGAATGATTTATTACAGCTCCACAGCATCCTAGACACACTAGCACAAACATGTTTAAATTTATTGCCAAATTTCATAAGCTTATTACAGAAATAAAATATCAGAGCTTTTACTCAAATAAGTTGCACTTTCAAATTATAATAAAAAAGCACTTTCATTATTATGTATAAGAAAAGGGAATATTAACAATGTTGGAATGCAAGGTTAATTATATAATAACAAGAATAAAAATCAAAACCAGAATCTTAAAACCAAAAATTTATTCTTCTAAGGGTTTTTGGAAGTCTAAGTAAAGCAAACAGATGTTTCAAGTGTACAATCAATATCCAGGTTTATTAATAAAATCAAACTAGGCCTTAAACTGGGTTGATTTATTTCAGGTTTCGACAGCATAAGCTTTCATCAGTCTTCAAACTTGTAAACAAAAATGATAATGAAAAAGCTACATACTTTAATATATTCTATCAAAAAAATAGCAAAAATTCAGTTTTGTATCTTATTATTTTTCTTGTGTATTTTATATTAGCATATGGGGCAGAAAAAAAAAGAGAGAGAAATTTTATTTTGTTTCAAGAAGTACTGGAAATAGTCACCATAGCCTTTGATAGAAAACTACAATATAAAATTTCTCCAAGCTTTCAGCTAATTAAATAAAATTTTGAAACCTACCTTTTGTGCGTTGAGCATGAACAATGGGTTGATCTTCATCATCCAATTTGTATTTGAAAGTAAACTGACAATCCTTGTCATCACGGAAAACACAGAGCTTCTCATTTTCTTCTTCTTTCACTAAAAAAGCACAAAAGAAATACCTTTAATATTTGCTTCATGTAAGTTCACTGAATATAACTTCATTTCTTTTTTTAAATTCTAGTCAGTTGTCTGGTCATATCTTATGTTAAGGATATTCATAACATACATACCTTCAACTTTATCAACACCAATAGTTATAAAAGAGCATGCAGTGCAATTTTCTGCTGGAACATCATTGTCGTCTGGAAAGATCTGACATTCAACACAATCTCTGAATGCATCACATTTCAAAGGACAAGTCTGGAGAAAAGAGAGAAAAAAATATTATTTTAATAAAACCAATGAAATAATTTTAGACCAAAACTTTTTTCAAAAGTAAATTTACACAGTTCACTACTGATCATACCATTCAGAGTTATTTTAATATAAATTGTCTTCATTACTCCTATAAACAGATTAAAAATACAATTCAGCAACACTGCAAAATTCCATCTGTAATTGAATAATGCAAGACAACAATAAGGAACTAAAAAATAGCAATCCTCCTTCATTTAAACATTTTTCTTGGATTTTGATATCAATCAAACCTGGCTAATCAATTTATGCTTCCTATTATTATTATTATTATTATTAACACCAAATAAATATTTTTACAAATTTAATTCAAAATTCAAGAACTACAAACAGAATATACTTACAGGACATCGTTCACAAAATGTTCCACTATATCTGCCTTCTTCTAAATCATAGCATTTACAAACGCCGCATTCACAGTCACCATGTCCACTGCATATTTTCTACAACACAAAAACATAAGGATTTACCTGAAGAAATCTAAACTGATAACTTTTTTAACACTAATGAATTTAGAAATGCAATTTACTGAAAACATCATAAGAAAATTATGCTTGTAATGTAATAAACATTTACAAACAGAACACACAATACTCAAGCTAAAAAGATTTACAGTTTGTTTTAATGTAAGAAAACGAAACTAAAATAATTTATGTTTAATAATATCAGTAATTAAAAAAAAAAGCATAACAGTCATTTCAATTTAGTAGAGGAGACTGGGGATGTTTGACCATAGGGGAAGTTTTACCCACCCACTTTAACTTTTCTAAAAACCTGATTTCAAAGATTAAATACCAGATGGCAGCTCAATAATCATCAACTGCATACCATACTAAAGTTTTAAGACATTTGCAGAAAAAATAGAGAAGCCATTTCCTGTTTCATATCTCTTGCTTAGAAAAGTAAATTTTTGGTTTTTCATTTGTCAGAACCTGTGTTAATTATATGTTAAATTTCTAAAAAAATAATTGGTTTATAAAGCTACCTTAAATAATGCTCTGAAAAACTATCACTTAAACAGAAATGATAATAATTATTAATATGTGCTTTTTTGCCTTTTTAATAAAATGACTGCAAGGGGATGTTTGACACATAGAAAGTATAGGAGGTTTGACCCATGCCGAACCTCCAAATTTTATAATTTTAAAGGGCTAACATGCTTAATTTAATTTAAAGATAAATCTCACATATCACATATTTCTAACTTAATTTAATTAATAATTTCTATGTTTGAAAGATTTAAATCTTAGTTGGAAAATTCTGTGCCTAAAATGCTCAAAGCATAGAAAATTTTCATCAAAGCAATATTGTACCATTCATATAGGCTACTGCTTATTCTATTAAATCTTGAATATTTTAGGGCAAATAGGTATTAAAATCTTTAACAACGAAAAGAAAAAAATGCTACATTAACATTTACTGAATTTCTAAATGTCTCTTCATCCCTGGACCTCATTAATACTTCAGTAGGTTTAATGAAAAAATAATGAAGAAAATAAACAATGTCTTTTGTTTATTTTTGTGCCGTTTTTCTATAAGTCAGAATAAAATAAAAAAAGAAAGGTATTCCCAAAGTCAATTAAAGCTGTTAATCTGTCCATCATTTAAAAAGATAAAAATGTTAAAGCATTGGTTGAGGATTAAATTGATAAAAAAAAACATTAGGAAGAGGTAAATGGATCTTTGAAGATGGAAATATATAATTTAAAGCTAATCATGTCTCCTGTCAAGCATTCCCTGATATAGGGGAAACCGAGGAATATTTACAGCTTGCTTCGGAGTTACATTAAGGATTAACTCCAAAGACAGTCAACAAACAAATCTGCTAGCTATGACTGGTTGAAAGAATTTATACACAGGTATAAAGAATTATCTTTATGAAGCCCTGAAGTCTGGGTAAAGCGATAAACTTTTAATTAAAACAAATGTTGTAAAACCAAAAGATTCAGTTTAAAAATTAAATTTTCAGACATGACACAGGCTTGGAACAAAAAAAGCTGAACTTCATAAATACGGAATCGTATCAAACATAAACACCCAGAAGTAAAGTAAGTATGATTAATTGAACAATAAATGAATAAATTTATACAAAAGTGCTTGAAATATTAAAAATATTGTAGAATTAGTATTTAAAAGAAAATTAATGGGTGAAATATGAATTACGTATAAAGTTTTGTTAAAATAAAAACAATGATAAAAATTATCTCACTAAAAAATATGGCCATGTGAAAACTCTTTTTGATTATACATAATTATTAAGACATTTGTTTCTCATTTTTTAATCTAACAGTTCAAACTTTCTTTTATGCTTCAGTCTCCTATTTTCCTTCATTTTCTAAATTTTGCTCTCTTTCTTTGATTGGGAGTTTTTCTTTATTTTTTCTCATAGCTATTTTCTTACTATCAAGTTCCTCCTACTACCATTTGCCTGATGACCTTAAATTTTTGCACGTTACTATCAATAGCATCACGCAAAAAATATTTTTTTCTAAAATATTCAAAAGCAGACTACTTTTTGCTCATCATTTTGTATTTAACACTCTAAATTGAAGAATACGTGTCAATATACATTCTTTCTGATCTTTTATCTATAAAATCTGACATTAATTTGAATGTGCACATGGCGCAGTTTTTGTTTGCGTGCTATTCATGTCTTTTGTGAGCACAACGCATTACAAAACTTTTAATGAGATTTACATCGATCCCCAGAATGACAAAATTTGATACCGAAAACGTCGAAATCCGCGTTTCCGTACAAATGTGTCATGTCTGTGTTGATAGACAAATGTTAAAGAACGAAAACTAACAAAAATGTATTCGAAATAACTAACAAAAATGAAGAAAAGAATGTTAAAAAAAATGCAAAAATAAAATGGCTTTCTTCACGGAGAGCTAACAATCTTTTTTTCTCACGAAATTCGGATTGGAAGAAATTCATGGGTTGATTTTCTATCCAATCAGAATTCGGAATGAATTCCGATTAAATGGAACGAAAGACGATTGGACGAAACGAGAAAGAAAAGAATACAAGCTTCAGGCATTCCTCCCAATGCTAAACTTTGACCCCAAAGCGCCGATACGTAACTTGGACGCTGAACGGCTTTCGACAGGATTACGCAAAATCTTATGAATTAGAAACTCTTTCGCTTTAGAGCCATACACAAAATTTTCACACAGTGCACAGTTTTTGTTTGCGTGAGCAAGCCCCCCCCCCCCACATTAACAAAAATTTTAATGCAGATTTGCAGCGATCCCAAGAATGATAAAATTCGATGCCGAAAAAGCGGAAATCCGTATTTCCGCGGAAATGTGTCATGTCTGAATTTTACTTAAATTTGGTGATTATAAAAACTTTCACAGAATGCAGTTTATATGCTGTTGATGAAATAAACTAATTCTGAATTATATGTTATAAAGAGGAATAGTTAATATCATTATTAATTTTTAAACATTGTTTTATATTGTTTTTAATAAGTGGGTCAAACCTCCCTCACGGTGGATCAAACCTCCCTCATTGTGGATCAAACCTCCCTGAAGTGGGGATGTTTGACCCATTTTTTACTATTTTGGAAAATGCTATTTTAAATATTTTAGAAATTATAATAGTGTGGAAATATGCCCCATAATATGAGTTATAAAATGGTGAAAAAACTAGATTTCAATCTTGTTTTTAAAGAAAATGGGAGACAGTTTTTTTAAAAGTGGGTAAACATCCCCAGTCTCCTCTACATTCAATGGCCATTTCAATATAGCACAATTGTCTAATAATAAGAGCAGATAGGAGTATTTTAAAAATTGTTTGCATACAAGAGAAAATAAATTTTTAATTTAATTCAATTAAATTTAACAATAAATTATATAATTGTATAAAATTCACACTTAGCTAAAATTATTATGGAATAGTAAATTCTATTTTAATCACTTACTCCAATTATAATTTCTTTTAAAATATTGAAAATAAACTTTTTATATTCTAGCTTTCCCACCGAATTAGCTAACCACCACCATAATTAAGTTATGGAATATTTACACTGCATTTATTGAACTGTATACATGAATATCTATAAATCTTTCCCTTTTTTAAAGGGTTTGAAGTCAGGACAAATCATGATATTTTCATTTTCTTTCAAATATATAATTACTTTATCCATATGAATTAATTATTATTTTAATCTTGTGAATTCTTAATTTCCAAGAATTTTAATAAATTTGAATTATAAACTAGAAATTGAATACAAAGCATTTTCTCGCTTTATCAATTTGTTTTCAGATAACATGGAAATAAAATTTTATCAATTAATCACTTCTATTTACAATGTTTATAGCCAGAAACAGAGTGATTTTTTTTACATCAACTCATAAAAAAATATTCAATACTTACTCCATTTGGAGCAACACAACTGTCATTCGTATCTCTGCATCCACAATCCAAACCTTTCCAGCCAGGTTTGCATTTGCATTTACCACAATCACAAAAACCTTGATCTGGGCCTAGAAAGAAGTGTAAAAATTACATTTAAAATGAATGTTTATACAGCATAATTCATTTTTATCATTCAGAGAAGGTCTCCAACAATATCTATATTTTTCCATCATCTCTCTTGCTTGTCATTTCTTAATCAACTAGAATTTTAAAATCTAATCAAGACATTAAAACTCTAAGATAGATTTTAATACACTCCTTACTTCAATTATAGTGGTTTATAATTTTAGCTGAATTAATAATTTAATAACCCAAATCCTGACCTTCAAACTTGCTACATGAGTTTCAAATTGCTTAAATTACAACCTAAAATATAAATTTAACTTTCAGTGGTTGTAACTCTACCTTGCCCTTGTTTTCCTCACATTATTAATAATTTAATGCCATTTTTCTTCTTCCAGATGATACAATACAATAAATTATATAAAAGTTGGTATACATGCATCACACATGTATTTTAAAATATTGATAACTGATCAACTGTGAATGACTGACCATATAAACAAATTGATCAAAAATTAAAATTCACAAAATATGATTGAATAGTTTATATTTAAAAAAAAGCAAATATAAATAAAAAGATATGTTATATTTTTGAAATTCAGTTTCCTGAGAATTTGATTAGTCAACAATTCAAGTAAAAAATACTAATATTTTCATGAATGAAAACAGGCATCAAGAGTCAAAGATTTATTAGTGGCAGTAGTTTGCATCTTCAACAAATAAAATGATTAATTTTTACTTTGAAATCAACATCTTAATGAAGCTATCATTAATATATAAAAAAATTCATGTATAAATAAAAATATCTTGATATATTTGTGTGTGTGTGCAAGCATGCCCAACCCTCAAATTTAATTTCTCACTCTTCTCTTTAATTTCACTTATTTATATTACATTACAAATATAATTAGCAGAACACAAGAGAAAAAAAGTATAAAAACAAAATGTATGATCAATAAGGGAGAAAAATTTTGTCTAAATCAGATGAAAGTTTAATTAACTTTAAATACACTTACCACTGCAGATTTTGCCTTCAGATCTGTCACAAGAATAATTATCGCATTCACAAAATTTACCAGTCACTTTCTCTTCAGGATTCTAAAATAGTATTTGTAAAATTATTTATATGCATTTTTAAAAAAATAAAAACAAACTTTTGAATAACTCACTATTACTTACATTTTCAAAAAAAAAAAAAAAAAAAAGTAATTATCTCACCTTCAAAATTTTTTATAACAATACTACATTGCAATAAATGAAAAATTTGTTATACTAAATCTGTTCAATAGATTTGTTCAGTTAAAATATTGGGCCAACATGTCAAAAATACACACAAATACCATTATATATGAAAATAGGTAAATATTTGCATATGCATCTCCTAACTGCGTAAATTTTATTTTTATTAATATATCAAATAGAATGCATAATATGAAATGCAAAGAATTTCCATATTAATTAATAAATGATACAAAAAAAATTACAAACTTTCTCTACTAATAATAAAGGAGAATGTGTGTGTGTTGGCACTCTACAGGTCAGATCGCTGAACCCAGAGCTATAAAATTTGGTACAAACATACTTTGGAGGGTGGGAATGTGCACCTCAGAGCGTTTTTTAGAAATTTTAATTAGAAATTTAATTAATTAAAAGTGAAGCAAAATTTCAGTATTTTTCCTTAATACGAACAGATTATAGCATAAAAATCATATTTACACCATCTGAAAGTGCAAAAAATTACCTTTTCAATGATATCAATTAAGTTGCTGTACAATGTTTTCTCCAATTTTAATAAATTTTTAAAAATAATTTTTGGCATAATTTACAACAATACTTTTCATTTTTGCAACGCAACTCAAACTATTTAAACAAGTATTTAAATGCATGTTTCTCTTTCATTGTTAAAAGTTGATGTAATATATTAATGCATTTTGCTTTCATATTTTATTTCATCAAAACTTTTATGGAATCTGTAACCCAAGCTCTCCCGAGATATTACGTATATTAAGAAATATATCCAATAAGCTGAATGATTACGGTTGGTATGTTTTCATTCTTTTTTAAGTATTTTTAATTCAGCTAACATGTCGCTGACCATAAAATGTGCTGCGCTATTTTAATGTTGAAATCGAATACATATTTTACAAGAGAAATAATAAAGTGAAGATGGCGCTGGCAACATGCAATTAGATGTTATATGGCATGGTCAGTTATTTGACCCCAATAGGGACATTTATGTAGACAATGAACAGAACAGGTGCAAGGCCACTAAAAAAATATGGGTTAAATACCTACCACAATCTGAAGTATAATTATGTTGATAAAGTAGCCATGAATATAAAATTATACAAGATTCAATTGAAATCATATTCTTGGCGAACAAGCTGGTCGCCGAAGGCGGCTAGTTTACAATAAATGGAAGACTGGAATAACACAAGTGTTAACTTACTTGCCGTTTAAAGCATTCACATTCACCACATCTACATATACCTCTGCCAGAACATGGTTTTGTATCATTTCCACTGGAGGGAAAAATATTTATTATTTACAAAATTTAGCTACAATATACACATTATGCAATTAACATCTTGAAAACCACAGAAACAATAGCATGTATACATGCATAATGATCACTTAAGAATTAAATTAATTGTAACTAACTTTCTTAAAGAGATTTTTTTAAAACTAGATTAAAAATAAAACAATTTAAATGCAAGATAGCTTCAATTACATAAAAATTGTAAATATAATTTGTAATATTAAAAACAAAATCAAAAGACCATAATTAAAATACATTGAAGAACCAAATGAGGTAACAGAGGGACTTACAAGTAACATCCTATATCATCTGTTGCTTGATCACTGTCTTTAGCATCACACTCACATTCTCTGCCATATCTATTACTATAACAGCTGCAAACTCCACATTCATAAGTACCATTACCAAAAGTACATTTATCACTATCTTTTTCCTAAACAGAAATTAATTTTTTTAAAAAATTATCATAAAATAGAGACAAAAAAAATTTCTATACAATTCATAAAACTGGAAACACAGAATAGTAAATATGCACATACGATTAAAAATTTGAATATAAGTGTGAAATCTGCAGATTTCAAATATTATTCACAAGGCAAAAAAGAAATAAGATAAACCGATATAATATATCAGGTTAAAAGTTGTTGCCAGCTAGATTATATGTGGTTAATAAATTTCATAATAGTAAATCTAAGCCTGCAGTGTCTTTTCACCAGGGTGACTTGAAATGTCATAACAGAGGTGATAAAAAAATGGATTCATATCTAAATGAAAGAAAGTGTAAGAGAAATAAGGTAAATCCAACATTAAAGTAAAAATGTCAGAAAAATGCTAAATGATGTTTTTCAGTATGGTAATGTTTAGTTGTTTGTGGCAAAGCCTATGAAAAATGCTGCAAGCACTGTAAGATGTATTTATTTACCAGATTTATTCATTATTATTTATACTAGTCCGTGCAATATGCCTTTGCCATTTCTTACATGAAGATATTTAAAAAAATATCCATGAAACTCTCTCCAAAATCTTTAAAAAAAAAAAAAAGAGACAGAGGCTTTTTCTATTGCAAAAACCACTTGCAGAAACCACCAAAAGAAGACCAAGGTTTTAGAAGGGACATATGCTGAATGGAAAATTATCTATTGATCTATAAAAATAAAGGTTTTTTTTTTAAACCCTTAAGATATGACAAAGACCTACTTTTGAAATCACCCAATATAAAGATTTACCATACTGTTATAATGCGAGATAATTTAAGAAAAGACAGACTTCACAATAATGTTTATTGCACTAAAAATATTCAAAATGCTTGTCTCCATAGAAAACAAAATAAATTACGATTTGAGTTGTATGATGAAACATTGGTCATACAATAGCACTACATACTCAAAGATAAAAACTGTAAATCTTCAAAAATATATTTGATATTGCATTTCATAAGTTGAAATTTGCACATTCATAATCAAAACATTTCCTTTTCAAGAAAATCACATACATACTCTTACACCTAAAATGACATATGATTGAACATAAAAATATTATGCCTAAAAAAAAAGCAGTTCGAGACCTTGCCATCAAAAGCCAGTACAAATTAATATATAGAGCATGCAACCAAAAAAAAAAAAAAAATCCGCTCCCCCCCCCCCCCAACATTTTATGATATAATACTTGCATATTTCACTAAGCATGCAACTACAAGACACAACTTTTAGTCAAATTAAAATGCACAATTTATCCAAAATGCTTTTTCTGTAATTAAAACTTTGATTTAAAATTATGGCAATGTGTTATTTCAATACCCACAGTAGTTGCATTTATTAAACTCTAGGAATTAAAATATTAATCCAAAGTATATTGAAATATGGGATTAAAATTCATATTTTAATTATACATTATATACAAGTTCCTTACTTCATTCCATGGTTTTTCACATTCACACTCACAGATCATTTCCAAATGAACAGTTAGAGCTTCATTTAACCCAACAGGATATATCTGGAAAGTCTGATTCCATTCCTTGGGATCTTTAGGACACTTGGTGACTTCGATATTAGCTTCAAAAGTTACCTAAAATTAGATTAGTTCTTAAATCTAGTTAAAAGAAACAAACGGGATTTAATTGATAAATGGTATATATATATATATATATATGTAACGTTGTTCCGTTAAGTGAAGTGTAGAGGTAGTTGAAGAAGATTGCAGTCGTCAAATGTCTAAAACATTTTATTACATTTCGAAGATAAGCAAAATCAAATAAGTTATAGAGTACTCAATAATATATTAAGATTAAACATTTAAAAGATTAGGGGAATATTAAATCCATGGCCAGGAGTGGAGAATTACGCCTAAAACGACGTGACTTGCTTACATCGTTACATGATTACGAAAGAGGAAATTACGCAGACGCAGAGAGTTTTTATAATACCAAAAAAGGGGAAGTATCGAAGTTGAGGCTCTAGAAATATTGCGAGTCTAGTTAGAGTAGAAGTGTTTTTTATCATAGGATTGAAGTAGAAATAATTTGTTCGTAATTAAAAATTAACTGTCGTTAAGGATTTATTTTAAAGATGAGAAAATAAGGATTTATTTTAAAGATAGAAAATTTCTAAGTCATTACATACATATATATATATATATATATGTAACAATCTCGCTTAGTTTTATTCCAAATTCTAATATTATATATTTTTAAATCTTAATGTATTCCAAAATCACTTTTCTAAAACTCCATTTTCGTTCTTTTCCCGCGCTGGAGGTATATCAAATCTCTCATTTTGGCATATTTATTACTAAAAGAATATTTAATTGCTTTCACATGCCGACAGAAAATCATGACGGCGTCTCTTTGGCATCAGATTTTTTCCCCTGAAACGCCTACGTAACTTATTAAAAATACCCAATATTCCCTTCACTTTGATCATGTGTCCATAGGTTATTCCCTTATCCAAGAGAATACAGGGATTTTTGTGTGCAGTTTCGCTTGTAACCTAATCAGATATGCACATATCCACCACTCTCCTACAGATAATAAAAAGAAATTAGTTAATTACTCGGCCTATGTTTATTTTCAACAACTACAATTACGAATACATTTCACATATATATATACACACACATAAAACATTAAAAACACGCTGTAAAAGAAAAAAAACAACAACAAAAAGGAAAAAGACGCCAACGTCCGGGACGCGTCATCAGCAAGGGAAATCCCAAACGGGCATAAACATAAAATTCGGTGTTTTCTGAACACAAAACTCTAGCAATAAAGCCAAAAAGAGTTTGTTTCCCCGGAACACCGAACAAAAACCAAAGTTTGAGACAAACCAAAAGGCCCAAGTACAATTGAAAAAAATAAAATAAAATAAAAGCCCAAGTGCACTTCTTCATTTTAAGTATTTTCTTAACTGTTATTGCATTTGTTTCTGGTTTTCTTTATGTTTTATTTTTGTTTATATATATATTTACACACATAAATGTTTAGATTAGCGTTTTAGCCTATAAGAATACATAGTGAAACTTTTGTAAAGCTTGCATTGCTCATTGAAACTACCACTCATATCAGACTGATAAAAAGTATTTCATTCTACAATTAATAATTAAGCAGAAACACAAAATCAATCCTAACTAGACATTTTCAATAACTCTATACTTACATTTGTTCCGACTTTCAAACCTTTACAAATATTAGTATTTTCCCTCTTGGTCCTGAAAATGGAAAGAACAGATCAGAACACAGTTTCACAAAATACCAAGTTTAATGAAAAACTTTAATTGTGACTAAAACTGGATTATTGTAAAATATAAAAATATTTTTAATTGAGTATTCAATGCTCCATGTTTCTCTGCACACACTTTAAATATTTCTTTTCTAGCTAACTAGAAGAACAGATAGTTTTACTGTTTATTACATTCTATTAGATCCAATTTGCAAAAGATTATCCTCCCCTCCCCCCAATAATCAGTGCAATTAAATGTATCTATTCTTAAAATTTTTTTTAACATTTTTCAGTTATTAGTAAGAAAAATATCGCAAAGCTAATTCCGTTAGAAAAAGAAAAGGTTCCAAGACAAAAATTCAGGGTTATTTATAATTGATTCATCAATTCAAAACAATCTATAGCAAAAATGAAATAAAATCATGGAAAACTTTGGTACATTTTCCATATTAAATCTGTAATGATTCTCTTAAAATAACACGTCTTTGATAGTAATTTAAGGACAAGATCTTCTACTTCTATTTTGTGAGAAATACAAGGATAATTTCATTCCTAACAAAGGGGCATATGGACAAAAATCTGAGTATAATTTAACACTGTATCACTACAGCTCAAATTTTATAATTAAAATTAAACCATGAGGCTTAGAATTTCTTTTTTTTTTTTTAAATCTTAGATTCTAAATGTATATACATCTTATGTAAAACAAAATTAAAGCTTGGTAATTTAAAACAGAAAGATTATTCAAAGAAAAATTAAAAATACAATAGAAATTTCATTCTTACCCTAAACAAGAAGAATAATAAGTGACTTTAATATTGCTTCCAGCATTGTCTTTCATCTCCACTGCTGATGTAATTTTCTGAAAGAAGAAATAACATATAATGCGTGAAAAAGTAAAATATTTAATTTAAAATACAATAAAACTAAATAATACATTCAACAAATGGGGAGATAACAAAATATGTGTTAAAAATACATTATCTATAATTTAATAAGTTATCTTGAATAATTCATTGATAAATACAACTGAATTCTCAATAATACTGAATCTTCTTTTGTGAAAACACAAAGTTTCAGATGTAATTGAATGAATGCATGCATAAATCAAATAATAAATCTGCTTTCTGCAAGAACAAATATATTCTGCAATGTACTTGGTGTGAATTTCTCTAAGGTGTCAGACACTTGTAAAAAAATTGCTATATTGGAAAAGTTCTATAAAAATAAACTTTTATAGCAATCATATTTCTCTATCCAAATTTCAATAATTTATAAATAAACTCAAGTTTTATTCTACAAATCGAATGTCTGAAACTTTAAGATACAAGTTATTTATTTAGTTACTGTTGGATGCAAGCATTGGCGAACGATAGCAGTTTATGCAGATTCAGCATTGCTGATTGCCGCTGTCGTTTCGCTCGCTTGTATTTAACTCTCTTCCTCTGCGAAACTTTGTTCAGTTCTAGTGTATGTGTACTTGTCTGCGTGAGCGCCTGTGTGGTGCATCTTATTCACCTCATCCATGTTTTTAATAAAGAAATGTTTATGAACTGGACTTGCACTCAATTTCCACACCTTCAGTTACCAATTAAACTATCACTATACAATTATTAATTAAAACATTTTGACTCAAAGATTGGATTCTAGAAGAACTTATTACAATAGGCTCGCATGTATTGACAGCTCAGTTTGAAAAGTTTATAGTTGCACAGAAAAATTCTGTTTACATCAATCTAATTTGGAACTCATAAGGTACATCCTAGTTTGGAATTTTTTCTCTGGTGCACAAGTTCACTGTCATTCTTAAAAAAAAAAAAAAAAAAAATCTTTAAGTAGTTGTCCTTTTCAACCAGGCTGTCATGACACTCGTTATTAATGCTGTAATTTTAATACCATAAAAAAATATAAATATACAAAAAGCAGATTGACTTTAGATTTATAATCCTTACATCATACTGATCTTGTACTAGTTCCACAACATTCGAAGAATCGTTTTCTAATTTCCCAGCACTGGAACCTTCAAGTAAGTTGCTCAAACGTTCATACACAGGAACCTGGCTTGCAGTGACAGCAAAAATAATGTTAACCTTGTTTTCTTGAATTTTATGATTGATCTGGCTGAGAGATGGGTAATCTTGATTGGTACTTTCACTGTAATAGCCATTATTGTCCAAATGACAGTGACCATCATTTGGCTTCACAATACCTCCAAGCTGAAAATATTATAATTTTAAAAATTATAAAATACATATACTGATGGTTAAAAGAATTTTGAAAAGATATTTTCACGAAGAATATATCATTTGTGTATGCCATATATGAATGTTAATCTATTTAAAATTTAACTACTCCATTACTTTACTAATTGCATGCTGTAGCTTGGATATAAGACTGTATACAATATAACATGCATAAAATATAAGATTTTAAGGTAAACTAACATTTAATTAATTACGAATGTATCTAAGTCACTGATAGTTTTATTATAATAGATTGTAACATTTTTTTCACTCATAATAGTGAGCAACAATGGCCAAAAATTACAATTTTGGACTTCATCAATGAGAGTGAATGCAATATTCATGGATGTCAAAATGCAGCCAAGTTTGTTTCAAACACAGTTTTATTCCCTTTCTTGACAGAGCAATGTTTACCAAAATTTCTAGATCTTTAATTTCTAAAGAGCAATGTTTTTAAAACTACCAAAATACCTAAAGAAAAACAACTAAATGTCTCTTATTCTTTAAACAAAATAATGTTAAATGTTTATTCTTAAAAATTTTAAATATCTAAACATATAGAAAATTTGATGCAGAAATTTTAAGCATATATTTGAATACATGTTTTCTTTTTGAATATTAAAAATAAGAAAATAAAAACATATTTACAAAATAATAAAATATACACTCAACAACAATTTATAAAGGATATAAATTTCTGTTTCTGTGTGCAAGTTTTTTGACCAGTGAAAACCAGAAATATTAAATATTTTTCATAATGATTAATTAAGTAAATAATTTAAGCTGGACATTTTTAATTGTTCCCAAGTCTTTTTTTCAAAGAATTGTTATGTCAAATTATGTGGATTGGTTCAATAGTTAGAAATTACTAACAGAATCATAAGCATAAGAATATTTGCCTCATGAAGTACAGAGGAGTATTATACAAATTATTTAATTTTTATGCTATAGTTTCATTTTTTAAATTTCAGTATGAAGTAGTAATTAAAAACATTTTTATATATGATATATCTCCTATGAAAATATTGACTGAAATGTGATCATATGGGATTTTTAGCAACAAAGGCCGTTATCCTCTAATGCCAAAAAGGATGCACTCAAGTGTCAAAAGACTTCAATGATTGTCGAGATGCCGCTATGAAAATATATCTTAAAATTGTTTACCTTTCCATCTCCAGCATAATGAAAGCCACTGTCTGAAGAAAATATCAACATTTTTCTGGATTTTTCTCTCCATCCAATCTTTTGCTATATGTAGCAAAAATTTCATGTTAGCTTTATGCAATATCTTTCGAAACAGTTTCATTTCTATTCAAAGCAAGATATTAAGATGGATGTATCAGGAAATCATTTTACTATGCAAGAAATAAACATCATTAAAGTCTCTAGAAAAAGTAAGTCCTTTAACTAATAAATAAAACAAGTATTTTATTTAACCCTTTGTACTGGTATGTCAAGTCAGACTCAACACTCTGAATGATGCATCTTTTACACATTCTTGTTGAATAGCACTTGTTATAAAAACCATAACAACAAAAACACACAGATTAATTTTTACGAATTAAAACAAATTAATAACAATATTTTTCAGCTTCATAAAGTGCTAGATAATCCTCACACTCATAAGTATATAATTATGCATCTTATTATCTTTCAGAGTGCAAAGGGTTAAATGAATATAACAGTTTGACAAACAGAAAAATATGTTGGCAAGTCATTTTATGAAAATGCAGTTGATTGTTGCACACAAACTTTTGTTTTATAATTTTGTGACAAGAATTCCTCCTTTGAATACATAGTCAAAACAAATGTAAGTTGATGCTGCGTAAAAAGCTACAAGTGGCTAGGGAAGAAAGAATGAGTCTATCATTATAGAAAGATTTCCACAAAATAAAAAAACCTTGAATTTAAGTTCAGATATTTTATAACACATTATATCAATTATTATTGTTTCAATATAAATTTTAATTAAACATGTCAAAAACTTTTTTAAAAATGTATTTCAAAATTATTCAGGACCATTTAACTGTGTATAATAATGCACTGCATAACTACTTTTCCATATGATAAACTTCAACTGTCTTTGACCACCATGACAATACATAAAAATTACCTTGCATACTACAGCTTGCATAATTGCATCAAAACCTCCTTCAGGTGCATCCAAATTGCCTGAAACTCTAGCTTCTCTTACAAGTTCAGCAAATGTTGCTGTGTTTGTGGTCAGTGGCATATGATTTAGGAAACCATAAGGAGCTGCACAATCTGAACAAGGTTCCCTTAATCTAAAGAGATAAGTGAAAATTAAAATTAGCCTTTTAATCAGTAAAGTGTTTTAATAAGAAAACTCAGGTAATTATTAATAAATGCATACATGGTTTTAGTTAAACTTATCTGATATTACCGGACACCATATAAAACTTAAAAATTTTTTAAAGAGAAAAGTAAATTTATAAATTCCTTATTTAATTATATATTTCAAAACTTAATTTAGTGAGTACACAGACACAAAGTAACAGATTTTGAATTGAAGGGAAATACATGGTAAAATTAAAAATCAGCTCTATTTTTTTATAATAAATGTTTCTAATAATTAAATAGTCCACATAAAATATGTATCAACAACATGAACTTTCCATTTTGGTGAAAGTATGCAGGTCAGAAAATACTAATAAAATTACTTATGGTGACAAAAATATATAAATAAATAAGTCAAGTGAATCCATAAAGTTACACGAGAGAAAGGGATAGCTACCTTACCAAACATAAAAATTTTATACTGAGTAAATAGAGTAAAAAATCAAACCCAGGTCTAGTGTCTCTCACTTCGGAGAAAGAAGATTAATATTATTTAATGATTTGCTTAATCAATCTAATAATAATTATTGGAATCTTCATGACATGGACTTACTTTTCAGGGACAGTGCTAACATATGGCATAACCACTTTATCAACGAAAGATCCAAAACCAAGTCGAAAATTTGTAGTTATGTTATTCATTCTTGTTGATAATAGATTTCCAAGCTCTGCCAATTTATCCTTATCATCTTTCATTGAATTAGAAAGATCCATCAAGTAATACAAATCCACTGGATAATCTTCAGCTTGTCGAAATTCAACAACCAAAGGAAATGGTGAATCTGAATAAAAAAAGGTTTTCCATTTAATAATTTTCAGTCTATTAAAAGTTCATTCAATTTTTCATTTTTCTAACAACTTCTTGTGAATATGACATTAAATACACTTTAAAAATTGTAAAACACAAATTCCACATTTCTGTATCAAAATATTTATCACAATATTCAAAATCTTTTCCATAAGAATTAAAGTTACCAGTCATATTTCAAAAGTAATAATAACAATAAAATTACAGAACACATTATTAACAAGAAGACCTTTTCATTAAAAATTTCATTCAAGTAAAATTGATACCAGAAAAGTTTTAAATTTTATTTATGTAGAGCATCAACATTTTATTACTTTTCTTTCATAGTTATTTAACCAACATAATTGAGTAGCATAATCAAGCAGCAGGGTCTGCATAGAAATAATTCTTTGCATTTTAAGACACTCTAACTTAATCAGATACTATTTCTTATATAAGCTTTTACTCAACATTTTAATAATTAAATTGACAGTTCTCCCACAATCCAACCATATCAAACTACAAATATTAAAGTTACTTTTTAA
This sequence comes from Araneus ventricosus, assembly GCA_013235015.1. Classification (NCBI taxonomy): domain Eukaryota; kingdom Metazoa; phylum Arthropoda; class Arachnida; order Araneae; family Araneidae; genus Araneus; species Araneus ventricosus. The sequence goes on along the minus strand of BGPR01002406.1, from coordinate 116,619 downwards.
CAGTCCCAGAGAAAAAAAAATTAAAAACTGACTTTACTTACTTGGTCTAAGTTTTAATGTGATCTCCTGTGGTTTGATTTGAATAGCTTCTCCTTCTTTCACACCTTTACTACTCACCTCCAGATCCTGTTTAAAAAGTAAATTTGCATTTTAAGCAAATATAATTTTTGACAGAAAAATTCATTTAATTTCACTATGTTGACACTAACAAAATAAACGACAATTATTGCTTACTTTATTCTTTTTCATCTCTTGGCCAGGCATAACAATGTGATCATCAGCACATCGGCCCCTTAAATTACCAGTGTAATCGCATCTTCTACTTCCATCAAGAGTAAAATCCTGACACCAAAAAATAAACAAAAATTAAAAATCATATTGAAAAGAGTTAAGTGTTTTATGATGAGTTACATGATGCATTACTGCAGCACTTTTCTTTTAGCAAGATGCCAATTTGAATACGCGCAACAGTGCCAAGTACCGCAACCGCTTCCGTAAAACTGATGTACAATGTATCAACATTATGGAATAGGGAATCAATTACCATTTTATGGATTTCAGGTTCACTATTGCGAACTCTGAGTAAAAGTTTGTAATTTGCTGCAAAATACTAAACTAATTCCAACCATTTAAAATCCAATAATTTTGGAACAGTATTGATTTTGGAAAGATCTGCTTGAATTTTTTCTGTAATCTTTAGCAAAATTAACTGTATTTCAAAATATGTATTTTGGATTTGATTCCCAAAAAGCATAACTGCAAACATTTAAGCTTGGTTACAAATGCTGCACTTCTATTGAATTACTTAATTTAGATTTGAAATAATGTTAACCCTCCGATTCCTAAGGCCATTGAAATAAAGGGACCTCAAAATATGGGAACGTCCGAGCTCTTCTATCAAAGATAAGAGAAATTCACTCTCCCTCCTCAAAAACCAGAATTGTAAGAAAACTCCCTCTTCCCGAAACACATCTGGGCGAGCCACTCTAACGAAGAAAGCATGAGCCGTGGGTGTGAAATCAATCACACTTAACGAAAGGGGGTGGAAATTTCCGAGTGACATCGTCTTTTGCTTGAAGGAGCTGTATGGGATGGTCCCGTATCGATAGAGTTAAAGTACCATTATTCCAAAACTAAATTAAGTAATTCAACATTTTATTCCTAATTCATCCATACCTAGTGTTTTGAATTATTTCTATTTAAAATTTTCCTATCTAGAATTTTTTTTATATTAATCACAAAATAATAATTTTCTTGTACTAAAATTCATCTTAACCTCCAGTCTTTTAGTTTTAACACGTTATATTAAAGTCGGATTATATGTTCCATCCTAAAATTCTTATAAAAGAAACTACACAAAATTCAAATTATGAATGTTTTCACCAGTTTTGGCCTTGCATGTTGAATATGAAAAACAAAAGATACACCTACAAATTTAATAACAGTACAAAATTAAACAGATACTGTTAAAGCTTTCTCCTTGTGTATAATATAAATAATTAGAACCACAGACTTTTCCCTCTCCCACCAGATATGGGCTGGTACAGCAATTGCATAACAAAAACATAAGAGTTCCATTCCCATTGAGTAGTTAAACTGTAGGGTTTCCAATCATTCTGTAGACAATTTTGTCCTATTGCATCACTACATATGTGACAACAAGGTTTATAGTAAATGCAAGAAAACAATATGGGTGTTCAAAAGGTTGAAAAATTTAACTTCATGCAAATTGAAAAGGGGGGGGGGGCACTTTAATATTCCTTTGCCCAAACCTTGTTTTAATAGGCTATTTTGAATTTAAAATTTCATCTAGTCAACAATCCAAAGTTTAAATGAACTATCTTACATATGTTTGAAAGGGTAATAAAATATTAAATGTTCATAAATTATTGAACTGAACACTACAGATACTTATTTATGTAGAAATTACATAATTTATTGATTTTTAAATTTAGATTTTTTATCAACAAACGATTTTCTTGCCTCTTGTGAACACCATGCACATTCAGGATCAGCTGTTATACAATCACCACAGGTTTCCTTCGAAATGCAAGGATTTCCAGTTAACTTTTCAGGAGCTACAGAAAATAGATATAATTAAAAATGGAAGGTTTATGAAAATAAAAATTCAATATACAGAAATACATATTTCAAATTTTTTCATTATTTTCATTCTAAAGAAAACCATCCACAGTTAATTTTTAAGAGTTAAAAAGAAATTTAAAAAATTTTACAAAAATGCATATAATTTGTAAATTTGCTTACAATATACTAAAAAATATAGCTTCTTATACAAAAAACTAAACTCAATTTTTATTTATTTTTGGAAAAAATTTTGTTAATATCTTAATACCTTTTATCTTTCTTTACATATTTTATCTTGTTCATATCTTAATATATTTTTTGAACATTATCTTTTAACAACATCAGATAGATGCAATCTCCAATTTTAAAAAGGTGATTTTTATACTTATTTTATAAAGCAGTATGATGAACAATAACTAATTTCAAGAAAAAAAATATATTACCTTGTGCTAGACAAATTTTGATGAATAATAGCCACAAAAAATAAGACTTCATGGTGTGCGTTTTCAAACTTAATATTTCTGGAAAAAAAAAGAAAGTTTATTTCACTACCATCTGCTAAGAAATCAAACATTATATGATAGATCTTTTTAACGTAGGACTACGTTCCTCCCATTGGGGTATCGGGAAGGAATTTGATTCACACGCCAAAACGCCACAAAAAACATTGTATGGGAGATCCTCTATATCTTGATAACTACATATGTTAAAAACATAACAAATGTCTTATTTTAGAGATAAAGGGTAACAACAGAAGTTACAAAAGAAATATTTGAAAATCGGAAAAGAGTCAAGCGAGTAAAGTAGTCCTACACTTTTAACATCAGCGGCTGTTTGAAAAAGACAGCCTCCCGTCATTTTTATTTTCCTGCCAAGCAATGCAGAGTTTTAATTCAACCCACTTTAGTTTTTTAAAATTGTTTTGCTTATCTAAAAAAACTGGCATAGGTTGATCTTTATTGTAAACCCCTTTAGAGCGCTGAATCGGTAATTAAATATAATTATGTATTCTATCTAAGCAGAATTCCCCTTTTTCACTGAATTCTTGATGTTAGCAGAGCCTGGACTTTTTTTTTATCTCTCTCTATAACAGTCATGGATAGAATTTGAAAGTAAAGTTAACAGATAAAATAGTAACATGCTAATTACTCTATTAAAAGGATTGTCAATTGAAATAAAATCATGATTTTCAACCCTATTCCCCAAATGAAAAATCACTATCATCATATATATAAAAACATGCATACAATATCTTATTAGCATAAACACAGCAGTGATGAATTTTTTCTTCATTTAAGTCACAAAAGAAAAATATAGAATAAAACTTCATATACTTCAAACTTTTATTATTATTAATGCTTTAACTTTGCAATATTTTTTATCACTTTTAAGTATGTAATAATGCATAATAAAATAATGTATTCAGTACAATAAATATTTTATGTTTCTTGAACCTACTCAAATTAAATTGTTTCCAGGCTGGAATGTTGATGCTGGGATAGATGCTCCACTTTTGGCCACATTGGATCTGTTTTTCCAATGATTTCAAATTAACTAATAAGAAGTATTCCAATACTTTAAACAATCCTTAATTTACTATTTTCAATCTGATTGGTTCATTTTTCTCAAACATGTGACTTGTAAAAAAATCAAATGCATGATCATGTATTGTCTACTCACAACTGTTAAGGTTTTTATTAAGAAAGAAGTATTTGCAGTTTTTCATCATCAAGCTCTCAAAATTGAATGATTAAACTAAAACTGATTACCCTTAGGTTTTATAAGGTAAGCTTTCTTTTTATTCTGATTTCATATCAAAATTCATTATTTTTAAGATTAAATGGGTGGTGGCCAAAACTGGTACTTTAAATTTACTATATGTGCCAGTTTTGGCCATGCAGATGGCCAAAAGTGGAAAACTACATGTTCCAATTTTGGCCACATAACTTCATTATTGTGTTTTTAGCCATTACATAAATTTAAGAATATCTGGATGAAATAAAATCAACTAATTTAGTTTTGTTTCTAAAATAAAAGCATTTCATTTAATTTTGTTTTTAAAATAAAAAGTAGCTGATATAGTTTTGTTTTTGAAATAAAAAGTAGCCGATATAGTTTTGTTTCTAAAATAAAAAGTAACTGATTTAGTTTTGTTTCTAAAATAAAAGTAACTGATTTAGTTTTGTTTTCATTTTACATAGTAATGGCTCCAATTAAAAATAAGAAGGTGGGTAACATTTCCATAAAAAGATTTTGCTACTCACCATCTAAAGTTGGTAATGCAGTTAAGGCCATTCAAAATGGAATGTCAAAAACATCGCTATTTTGAATATTTACCTCACATTTATGTTAGAAAATTTCAACTTGAGGAACCTGAATCGAGTGATGAGGAATATCCTTTTATATGCATGGATTGCTCCAATTTTAAAAATGATTCTGATGAATTTGATTAATGTTGCAATTAAAAATTATAAAAATCATATTTGTGGATATTGTTAGTGAGTATAATAATGCAAAATCTTGATTTGTAAGATTTTTAAAAAATCTATGCTTTTGCAATCTAAGTTTATTCCTCTCCCCATTTTTTGTTTCATATTTTATTAAAAAAAATTATGCGAGTATATACAGTTTGTATTTTATCAACCAAATTAAATTGTTTTCTGCATTCTTGTTTCTTTTTTAAAACTGAAATCTGCATCTAAAATCAGCTTAGGTAAATTTTATTACATATCTTTACAAATTCATCAAAAAAATCGTATTTAAAGTAACAGAAAAAATTTACTATAATAAAATATTGCATAAAAATTATTTATTTTTGCTTAAAATTCATTACTCAAAATCTAAAATATTCTTCAGAAAAATTTTATAACTAACAGAGAGCCAATAAAATTTGATAAAGAATAGTATAAGTATAATTTAATATGCTTTAAACAGCCATCCACAGGGAAATTTCCATTTCAAATTTTTTCTTAAGGTGGTCGAAACTAGAGCATCTACCCTACTTTGTGTTATGCCAACAGAGAATTTGAATGTCGGTACTAGAATTTGGAGAGTTATTGCTAAGATTTGACATATTTTTCTTTAGTGCCTCACTAACAGAGAATAAAAAAATTTAAAATAAAAGAAACGTTTTAATACTCTTTTCTAGATGTGTCTTTGTTTATATTCTATAGCAATTCAGTTCCACTAATCAATAAAAATATTCATTAAATTTCACTTAAATTCCAATTCAACCTTTGTGAAAAAATATATACAGTTATAATTAGGATCAGCAAGAGCAGTATTAGAAAATGTATATTCTCATTTCAAAAGTTAAATTAAAAATAAATCTGTAGTATTTGGCACAATGCACTCTTAAAATGTGATCAAACCTACCATCAGCAGAAAAAAAATATTTTTATTCTGATTGATCCAAAATAAACTATAGGTTATTTCATGCCTTAAAATGCTCATGTAAAAACTCAAATAAGGGAATATATATGAACAATGCCGATATATATATATTGGCATTGTTCAGGCAGAAGTCAATAAATTCAAAATTGTAGTTTCGAGATGTAGTCAGTTTAAACTTAAATAATTTTGAGTCATTATGATAAATAGTAAAAATTATTTTGCAGATCTCTAGTTCCTATTGTTTACTTACTGCTGTTTATATAACAGGTTTCTATCACGAAATAATTAATTGCACATTCTAATTTGCAGCAATAGTCCGTCAAAAGGTTTTTGTGGACTTAATGACTTCAGCCTGAACGAAATAATAATAATATTAACACACACCAAAATGTTAATTAAAGCTTTCAATGGCATTAAACTGAAAACAAAACTTTCTCTTAACAAGCAACAAGATAACTCAATTTAATACAAGTAGGATTCAAGGAATTGAGATAATAATTCTAAAAAAATAAACCATATTATCTATATAATTGTACTAATCTAGTTCATTTGAACAGTGTTTTGATGAAAAGATTAAGATCAGCTGGACAAAACTTTTCGGAACAAAATTTTAAAATGTTTCTAAGATTACAACAAACAAATTCCATAATTCCTAATATATATTTAATTTTTTTTTCTTAAAATATTGTTGGTCTGTAGTCTATTTTTTATAATCAACTGGAAGACATGGCAATAAAATAATACACCATAAAATGAGAAATTTACAGTATTTGTAACTTATGAATCTTGGATGGCCCAAAAAATGAATTAATTTGAATACATCGCAAGTTGGAATTAGATAGAATTATGATTTCAAAATGAAACTTCAGTTACAGAATTCAAAACTTCATAGGTTACAAATATTAATTTTGAAATACAATAAAAAAATAATCAACCAATATTAAAATTTTCTCTTCACAATTCAGAACTGTCCCAGGTTTTCAGCATTTATAAATTTTATAAATAAATTAACTACCAATAATCAATCTGCTTTTTGCTTACATATCAATACAATTCAAGATTACCAGGAATAAATTTCTCACAAATCCGCAATATAAGATAGAAAACACTAATCAAATGTCAAAATAGTCTTGTATTGCTTTTTTTAATTATTACAACATTAATTAATAATCTTTATTCCCTGAAACAATCTCATAATAATATTGTCATTAAATGATAAATTAGATAGAATTAAACAAAATAACTTTAAAAATTTAAAGTTGATCAAAATAAGGCAAATTTTTAAATATTAAAAAGTTTTACAATTATAAATCTTCGTTCAAATTATAATAAGATATAAAAATTCTGTTTTCTAAATATAATACCAGCACACGCCAAAAAATATTGCAAACAAAAAAATCATAAAAATTGTCCCAGGTGGTTTAACATTCTTAAGAGTGGAGTAAGGGCGTTGTCTTGCATTCGACCCCCTGTAAAGACCGACTGGATTCAGTTCAACATTCAATGATAATTTTGCTTCAATTATGATTTCTCTAAAAATTCATATGCACCAGTTTTTAAAAGGACAGCAATAAAATAACAAATATAAACGCTCCTAAAAGTGATAAGCGAAAACAAAGATTTTTAATCTACTATGATCGTTTCTTATTGTTAGAAATTAAATAAATAACAATATAAAACTAATGTTTACCAGAAATAAATATTTTCAAGCAAATCTTACCACAGAAATAAAGTTATGATCTATACTATTATTTACAATAAAATTACATACAAAATAAGAAACATTAGTTTGCATTCGTGACTTACCGAATTTGGAGATCGTACAAAATAATTAGGAATAATATATTTATAACTAGATCAGAACTTTTAATTCTTAAATAAATGAGTTAATTAATTCTACCAACTGAAATATAAGGGGAACAAATTGAATTTTATAAGAAAGGTAAAAGCCAGGTTAAGTACATAGTGTTTACTAACTGAATGCTCGCATTGTCTATTTATGGTTTTAGGTGTCGCGTAAGGGTGTCACTCATCGAAATGACGTCACCGGAAGAGGGACAGGCAATCGCCCACACATCTGATTCATGGTCCTTCCCTGAAATTGCAGTTGACGTTTTCAATTGGTATAATAGTTCTTGAAGTAAGTTTAGCGGGTTATTTAAAAACAGAATACTTTAGTATGGAACAGTTCCACTAAAACTTTCCTCAAATACTACTTGAAAATTTCTTGTGATTTGATGTAAGATTTTTAAGCTATCTGATGTTCAAAAACTAAACAAATAGTCTTATCTGGTGAAATAGTTAACCCTTTTATGTGGGGGGGGGGATCTGTAAATCTGGTTTCACTATCCATTACGATATTCAGTAGATGTATTTTTAGTCAAATTAACAACACATTAAAGTGATTAACTGCTTTGATGAGTGTCGAGATATTAGGGTCTATTCTGGTACTCCCGGTTGGGTTGGGAGACGTCACTTTTCCCGTTGTTAACGTGCGGAAAAAGTGACGTTCCCCAATCCAACCGGGGGTACCAGAATAGACCCGTATGCTTCAGGTGTCATTAGTTATCGCACTAGAGCAACTCAACAAATTTACGATAAAATAATATGAAATTTATAAAGATATGCTGAAAAAAAGCATAGTTCTTAAACCAAACATATGGAAATAATGATAAACTGGACAACTAAATAAAATAATGTAGCAATGGACCTTATCCATGTGACGTCACATCTTCCGACACGTGACCTGAAACAGCTGACTCAGAACTGCTTTTATTCTGAGTAGACCGATCGTTTTGTTTATTCCTCCACAGCTGTTTTTCTATACTCTCGAACCCAAACGGTGCATAAGGGTCCATTGGAATCTTGAAATCTATTTGGGGGGTATTGGATTAATCTCGGGTTCGAAACTAGAGGATCGGTGGTTCCAGATTCGATTCCATTAAAGGTCCATGCATACGCGGGCGGACCTGGTGCATGTTAATTTGCCGAGGTGGTGGGGAAGTTTCGAGAAGGAGGTGCGGTTCAAGTGTCATTCTCGTCATCTCAAAACGATGAGATCCGCTCCGAATTAACCGTTGCATAACTTCAAAATTAAATATCAATCTAACTTAGCTAGATAAAAAAATATGAAATTCAAATATCATTCGCATTTTTTCCCACAAGTGAAAATACTTTCGCCACATCGCCCTTTTCTGAAATGCTAAAATAACCATTCCTACAACAATCATCTCAAAGCTGGTTATAATTTTTATCTGTCCTGTTCTCTCGATACAAGTTTGTAAAAAAAATTTTCAATGTTATATTTATCTCGCAATAGAGTTTAACCCGACTCATAATGACGTTAAGGAATCGATTGCTTTATCCGGAACCTGCAATATCAAATTCTTCAGGAAGGAAACTGATTTTATCTTCACATGAAAGAGCAATTAAGTTTCTATATTTGACTCACTTTCTACAGGAACTACAAATAATGTTTCTAGCTTAAATTCACATCAAAGGAGAAAAACGGTATACTAGTACTGGACAGATTTCTGTTTTAATATCCAAGTGGTTAGCGTCGATTTCTAAAAATAACTTTAGAATCTAAACAATCACTGAATTTATATATTTTCAAGCTTTATTAAAAGTTTAACTAATTTGTCACATTTAACAATACTAACCAATTCGAAAGAGGAAAAATTTTTAAACATTTTTCATCAATAATTGCATTTGCAAATAAAAGTTATATGTAAAAAAAAAAAAAAAAAACGAAAAACCAAAAAAAAAAAAAAAAATGAAATGCCGATCAGAAAATTGTACTTATTCAGGAAGTTAATATAAAACCAAGAGATATTTATATTTAATAAAATATCCTGGAATTCAAGAAACTAGCAAGTAAAATTCAATACTAGCTCCTTGTATGTGAAGTAACTGGTTAACATTTGATTTATATACATATGTATACAACTACCTTGCCTGTTACAGTCATTAAACAACAAATTAGTTTTTATATGGCATTCTAAACTAGTCGCCTTAAGCGACCAACTTGATTGCCAGTTAAAAAATTTCAATTAAATCTCTTATGCATAATTTTATAATTCTGGTTCCCTTAAAAAAGTAGTTTTAAACTTCAAATCGCTAATGACAGTGAACCTGCGTTCTTTTCGTAGCCTTGCACTTGTTCTGTTCCTTGTCTACATTAAAGTAAAATATACATTTGATTTCAACATTAAATTGGTGCGGCACATTTTACATCCAGCAGCACGCTAATTGCCTTAAAACACGCTGAAAAAAGAACTAAAACATAGCAACAATGATCTTTCAGTTTACTGGAATATTTCATTATATCTTGAGGACTTCCTTTACAGATTTCAAAGAAACATTGATCAAATAAATGAAAGTAAAATCAAGTTAGCTATTTTCTTAACTTTCAACAAATATTTGTTTAAACAATGAAAACAGTTTAAAATGCATTGCAACAGTGAAAAGTATTGTTGTAAATTATGCCAAAAAATAGTTTTCAAAATTTATTAAATTTAGAGAAAAAAAATTGTACAACTTAATTGATATCAGTTAAAATATAATTTTTAAAATTTTCAGATGGTGTAAAAATGCTGTAATATTTTCGGAAGTTATTAAGGAAAAACGTTAACATTTAGATTAATTTTTAATTTATTAAAATTTAAAAAAAAAGGCTCCGAGGAGCACATTCCCACCCTCCAAAGTATGTTTGTGCCAAACTTCGTTGCTCTAGGTTTAGCAGTCTGTACTGTAGACAGCCAACACACACACACACATTCTCCTTTATTATTAGTAGAGATTAAACAAAACTACTAATATAAATGGTGGCAATACTATTAACATTAGAAAAGTTCCGAACTTTTAAATATTTTCCAAATGTAAATGAATTATGTCATTTCCCACAAAACAAAGACTATCATATTACCAACTGATCAGAACAATTTCATCCAATTAAAATATGTGCTGCGCATGTGCTTAGTTCGTGATTACAAGAATTGAAAACATTCTGTGGCGGGGAAGGCCAAACCATGGGTGCTCCATCATTGTAAGGCTCATACGTCCTCCTGGTGTCAAATTACCTCTCTAAGCATCACATTCTGGCACTTTCACAACAGCTTATTCCCCTGATCTCACCCATGTGACTGTTTTCTTGCCCCCATGTTTAAAATTCACTTAAAGCAGCATTATTTACGCCAGCCTGAAAATAAACCTCCGAAATGTCGATCGATCTCTACGGCTACAAATCAATCATTTTTTTAAAGAACAAATTCTGAAATTCATAAAGACGAGGAACAGAGTTCAAGCCAAGATTGCCCCAATTTTAAGCGTTCTAAGCATTAGTTAAGAAATATGAAATTCGTTATTATACACACTTTCAAAATGTATCTACATATGTTCAAACGCAAAATTCCATAAAATCAAAAGTTGTATCAAGAATTTTAGAGGAAGACAGCTCTGTTCTTCCTTGTTTTAAATAATAAACAATGATACTATGAAATCTTATATATGTGATAATCGCAGAACAATTTATCAGTTTGCCTACAAACCATTAAAATGCATATCAGGATAAATGTGCTAAAAAGTTTCAAAGTTTTTGTTTCATAAAAAGGAAATTATTTATTGCATTTTAAATTAAAAACATACAAGACATTTTTTAGCGTACTTTTTTTTTACTATAAACAGGAGGCATAAATCTTTAAATAACATCCAACATATTGAAGAATATTTCATTTATATGAGCTAGTGGTGTATTGTTTTGAAAAATTCACCAAAACAGAAAGACACCAAGTGCTGTGTTTAAAACTGAAAAGTACCCAAATATAATTTTCTGCATAGGTATTTGTATAATATGCTTAATATTATTTCTGAAACAACTTGATACTTCATTATTGTTAATTATCTGCCCAAAGAAAAGATTGATCTTCATATGCTTTTGTTTATTAATTTATACAATTATATTATGCAAATAATAAAGATGTTATATGGTTCTTAAATTATGTTTGTCGTATTTTAATAGTTGTAGGTTGATGTAAATATTTTTAAAAAAAGCAAAATATTTATAGTCGCTCACTATTCTGCAGACTATTTTTAAGAGACCCAACCTCCGTTGCAGACTATTGAAAAGTATTCTGCCACTGGGCTAAGAAGTAAACACTATTCTTTCAATATAAACTCTAGAAAACAATTTACTCTAGCTTTTCCAATTCTTTACCAGCTATTAGTTATTTTGTATTTATTCCAAAACAAATTATAATAAAATGAAGACATATAAAATTCAATTTTTAAAAACTCCTTTATTTAGAAAATGAGTAAAACCAGCACTCAAATAATTTATATAAGCAAAGTCATTTTTTTCTAACACTTAGAAAATTTGCAGTCATACATGAAAAGAAAATAAGGATAAATTAATATATAATATAAATGTCTGACTTTAAGATGAATGTTGGAAATTCAACAGAAAAACAAACAGATCTACAAATTAAAAACAATCTAGCTGTTGATGAAAACTAACTTTTTTTACAATATGGATAATAATTCTTAATGCAAACATTTGAATTATGCAATTAAAAATGGTTCTTATAGTCTTATGTCACTAGCGATTTTTAAAGGGCCCTGACAAACCTGATATTCAACTAATGTGATTATCACCAATAACTAAAGTACAAGAAATCACCAATCCTCCTTAAAAACTATATCTGGTTTTAATTCTTTTATTTAACACTGACATTCCATTATAAAAACTGGCAGTTTTCTGTAGACAGCATTTGTTACCAAGTATAAATGCTGGCAAAAATTCTGCTTTTCTGTTATTGCAGCAATTTTATGCCATGAAGTTGGCAAAAAATTACACATTTCATAGCTTAAAGTTGATGTACTAGGTGTATTTTGACTGATGCCCAAGTTACCAGAAAAGTAACTAAAAATTATTGTAGTTTTACTATTTTGGAAAAAAGGCGATTTTTCTACAGGAAATTTATTGCCTAGAACAGAAACTTTGTAATTTTTTTATGAAGTTTTGATCTAAAAATAATGATGAAAGAAAATGAAATTGAAGGCACTGCTTTTCCTTTCAAAGTAGAACAATTTATTAAATTCAATGGGAAAATTAAACAGAACTTGAAATGTTACTTCTGTAATGAATATCAATGGTCTTTTTTTAAAAAAGAATTCCTTATATAGTTTAACTACTTTGACCTCTTTATATCCTTTGTAGAATAACTGAAATTATGCTATATTATGAATATGAATAACTAAAAATCACGTTTTTAGAGAATTCAAATGTACTGAACTTCTGAAAAATTCATATGAGAGTTCACTATGACAGTATTTAATTGTATTGGATAATATATCTTAATATGAATATGACGAACACAAATAATTGATTTTAGTACAGGTAAAATTCCAAACAAAAAATTTGGTACTTGCAAATATTTAATTATTATACCTTGCATAATTAATCCAATTTAAAGTTTATTATAATCAGTTTCTTTGAATAATAATAATAAAAAATTCTAAACATGTTAAAAAATTTGCAATATTGTCTATAGATGTCATACTGACAAATTATATTTTAAGAAAATGAACACATTTTTAAAATAACTTTTGAGAAATACTTTTAACAGAACTCTTTTTAGAGTCAATTATCACCTTAAAATTTCAATCAACACAGAAAAACCTGATTAAAAGTACTAAACAGCTGCAATTTGTAACATTTTTGTACAGTAGATAAAAAAAAAATTGAGATTTTAGTTTCTGGTTGCGAGAATTAAAAAAAAAATACAGTTTAAGGCATTAATAATAAAATATCGAACAACAAAGGCAACTAGCATAAACTAAAAACCACAATTCAAATAGAAATTACATTTTAACATACTGAATAAATTGGGAAAAAAATACAGAGAACTTTAAGATTTCTAACATTTGCTTACAATTTCAAACTAAAAGATAATGTCTGAAAAATTGATAAATAAAAGGAAAAATTAATTTTGGAAAAGAGTTGAACTTTCAGACAATTTTGATGAGGTGATAGATTCAACTGTTTTATTATATTCTTTCAAAGTCTCTATGAATTCAAGATATGTATCTTGGAAAGTATCATCATGCTGAAAGTCACCGACTGCATCAAGAAGAATGTCAATGTAGGTATGTGGTAACCATACTGGAGGAGAATTAATATGTAGAGAATATTTCAAGTTAAAGTCTTCCTTTCTTACACCTAAAACAGCTTTTATATATTTATGAATTAGTGTTAAGGATTCACTCAGAAGGCCATGTGAAATGTACAAGCTAGCTAGCTCTGTGAAGTTACGCTTCTGGTATGAAAGTTTTAACCAAGCAGGTAAAGTTGCTCCATGAGAAAGCAATTTTTCTGTGACGCACCTGTGCAGTTCACTTTGGCCTGCTTCTTCATATTCTACAAGATACTTTTCCAATTGATGCCAAATTTGAAAACGACCTATTTCCTGATTAATATAGTCAATGGTAGGATCACATGATTTGAAATATTTATCCCCATCAATGGTACTGGATAAATGTGTTTCTGATCGCAAGGTTGAACTGAGGCATTTGTAGGCCAGGGCCTCAAAAACTGGCACTAAAGAGAGAGAAAATGCTTTGGACAGTTGAATGGCAGTGTCAAAGAGACCAGCGTTAAGTAATAATGCAACAGTTTCTTCAGCAGACAGGGGAGTTACCACTAAATTAGTAGCATTACAATATTTCTGAGCATGCAAAAGACGTGCCTGAACTAAGGTATACTCTCGCATTACATCTTCTAAACCAAGAACTTCGATTTTAACAGGGCGATTAGAATGAATGATTTCAACACCATCTGAATTGCGTTTAGCTAGATTTTTTCCATCAACATCTGAACTGCTCGAGTTTTCAGGAGCACTCAGAGCTGGTTTGACAATCCAAGCATGCTGGGGATCAACAAGATGTAGACAGTTAATTGCAGCTAAATAACAAGAAACTTGTTTTTTAAGACCTTTCAAACTAACAACTTCTCTACCAAATCTGATAGCTAATTCGTACATAACAGTAGCAGCTTTCCTGAATTTTTTGTGGTGTATATGCAAAGCATATAATATACCGTAAAAAGATGTATTATGGCAAAGATCAGAGCATCTAGATCTCGATTCCAGAATGTTGATGATTTCCTCTTCAAATGCCAGGTACGAGAGATCGATGATCTTCCAAAATTGTTTCATTTCACAAAGCTTAACAACTAGCTGTCGTAAGCAATCTTTTTGCCTGGAAGAATCTGGATTCTTGATAAGGGTTGCAAATGCTTCTTCACTGTGTCCTAAATTCAGATGATGTTTAAACAACACAGAATAAAAGATTGGCAGATGCGAATCAGTCTCTTCTATTTCATTAATGGCTGCAGAGGCCATTCTCACAATGCAAGTTGATAAGCAAAATTGTTCAAACATTTGAATAACTCGCATACAGAAAGAACTGGTGATTGAAGTACCTGCAACATATCTTCCTCTCAATATTTTGCGACACAAGAGAGATTCTCCTTCTATTTCCTTTGAAACTTCAAGAAATAGTTTCACAGCTTTATGCGATTCTCCCAAAATTAAATAACTGCCAGCAACTAAAAAGTTTATGAACTGCTTATTCTCGGTACACCAACCTTGTAAAAGACGATCATATTCTTGGAGAGGCAGATGCTGACATCTAGCAAACAAAAATTCAGGAAATATTACATTTTCTTCCAGGGGCCATAACAAAGTAGCTGCTACATAAACTAAAGTAGGAAAGAGCGATTCCCAATCATCAGCATGAACTTGTGAAAAATGCCTCATTCCTAAAATTTTTCTGGCTTTTACACCTCCATCTTCCTCGAAAAAAAGATGACTGATAGTTTGTCTACGTTTTATGCTAGTTAAATCTTTATCCGTGAATTCAGGTAATTCCAGTAAACAAAACTGTTTGAAAGCTGCATCTTGTATTGCAGGTGAAACTGGTACACACTCGCACTGTGTGCACCAAAGAATAATATAATATGATCTGAGAAGATTAACTGTTTTAGGAATAATGGCCGACTGAGTCAAAAGATGATCAAGTTGCTCACACTCTAAGGCATCAGATTCGTAAAGTACTAATTCAAACAAAAGCAAGTCACGGCAGAATTCAAATCGCTGTCTTGCAAAATGTGCTAGACCAGCACATAGTGCACCAATCCCTGAAGAACTGTTGGCAAAAGAAGAATATGTAGGAAACGATTCTTCAACATCTTGTTGGATAGCTCGACTGAGATCCAGTTTCGTCAATAAAAATTCTAAGCATGCAACAATATCTGAATTTGATGGCATCATTGACTGAAAATTTTTATAGAAATCACCACCAGCTTCCAATTCTAAGGTTTTTCGTAACTCGGAAGCGTATTTAATTGGAGAGATCAAGTTAAAAAGTTTGTCTTCAAATCGCATAAGAAGTTTATCATCAATGTGTTTTCTAACTAAATCCACACTCGTAAGGACAGCTTTAAGACTATGATATAACCTCTTTTCTTCATTATCAAGCAAATTAACAGAAAATATTGAGGATCGAAAATCTGGATTAGTAAATACCTCTAGGGAGTCGCAAGGACAAAGCAAAGAATAAAAATTCTTTTTTATGATAACTACAGAACCAGTGTTCGGATCTTGTGAAATCCCCAATGGTTTCATTCCTACTTCATGATACTGAATGCAGTAGGAAAAAAAGCGATCCCAGCATTCAGCAGAAATTTCAACATAATCGCTTTCACTAGTTTCCGCATCTGGCGTTTTCCTAAGTATTTCTGTTTCCACTGCTTCTATAACCCAATTTCTGAGGTCTTCAGCCTTCAGAGGAGCACTCGAAGAAAAACTAGTATTTCTGTTAGTGTTGTAGATACTAATTGCTTTATTAATAGTAGATGGTAAAAACCGACCTACTCTGAAAATTTCTTTCAAGTATGCTTCTTGTGGATTAGATGATCCATAATCAACTGTAC
The DNA here is from genome assembly GCA_013235015.1 of Araneus ventricosus. Taxonomy (NCBI): domain Eukaryota; kingdom Metazoa; phylum Arthropoda; class Arachnida; order Araneae; family Araneidae; genus Araneus; species Araneus ventricosus. The sequence continues at coordinate 100,151 of BGPR01002406.1, read as the reverse complement.
GAGACACTTGCGGTTCCACGCTAACCGGCATCCAACAAAGTTGCTGCTCAGTTTTTCTGTCACATTCTAACCAAGCACTGAGAACAACTGGCTGATTTTCACACGTCAACCACAGTGACCATAAACGGTTTCTACCAACGCAAAAATCCACTAAGTCATGCGATTCTTGCTGTAGCATACACGAAAATCTTAACTTGTAAGGTTCATAACTAAAAGCAGGATTAAATATAAAAAATAATTTTTTGTGAGGTATTGGGACGTATACACCTAAATAAAAGTTTCCACTATCGTCTGTAGATTTTCTTAGATGACATTGGTGAGCAGTAAAATTTCCACTAGTTAATAACTTCTCATAGTCAAAATTTACAACAGAATCCTGTAATATACACTCTTGCCTTCTGTAAGACCAAACTCTAATCTGAAGATCACTAAATAAAGCAAATATTAAAGTATCATTTAAATCTCTATGACAAACAATGCTCAGGGCAACTTCAGTTTTGGTACTTCGAATTGATGTAGGTACAAGACCATTTAGTAACCTGAATATTGAGCCCGTTTTCATTAACTCAGTGGTGGCAATTTCAACACCATTTCTGTCCGACATAACAACCATGAGAACAGATCCGGCACTGTTTGCTAGTATAAAAGTGGCATTACCATCTGTATCTAACCAGGAACATGAAGTATGTGGCAAAGGGATTCCAAGAGAAACATGATTGAGCACAAAATAACAACTTCTACTGCGTAAGGAGGCAAGAGATGTGTCGTAAAAAATTGATGGTAAAACTAAATCTTTTCTTCCAACATGAAAAGAATCTTGTTCCAAAATATTTGGGTGAGGAAACACCAGTTTATGAATAGCTGAGACTGTTGGCACTAGAAGTACAACTTGATCATGATTTTCATCAATACTAACACCACGTAAAATAGGAGTGTTTTGGAATCGTAAACGTAAATGATTGTTTCTTAAGGTGACATCCAATGATATTTCAACAAGTTCAATCACATCATGATTTGTGCGCCAGTATATGAATCGATTGCTACAAGGTGAGGAGAGATCTCCACTATTGCGGTATGTGAAACAACCGGCACATTCGGGTAACTTGATGTCTTGAAGTGTACTTTGAGATGCACCGGCATTGATTGTAACATCATTCCACCGGTCCACACTCTCAGAATGAGGTGTGATTTCTCGGAAAATCATAGTATTCATATTCAAACTTTAAAAAAGCTATTTACCAGTGTATTGCAAATGATTTCACAAAAAAACTTTCTCTTTGAGTAGATGTTTATCCTCATAATTTCAAAACATACTGCAGAAATTAAATTCGCGCTTCCAATTTCACTACACAGAATCACAAAGCAGTTACAAATACAGTTTAATAATTTTAAAAATTATCACGTGGTGTTCCCAAAAATAAACGTTTCTAGGGCTGAGGAACAGATTACAAATGAAGAAATATTTTTGTATTTTTGAACAAAATCGAACAATATATCGAATCAATCATTATCACTAACGCAATACCGAATTCTCGAAATCATCCATTTAGATCATTGGACTTCTAAATCACTCAAACACTTTTGTTATCGTCCAACGGAATCTTGGAATCTTTACAAAGGGTTGAAATCTAGAAGTTGGTACACACTCTTAAAACGCTGCCAAATCGCAAAAGCAAGACGTTGACTGCTGCATATCATTGGAGCCAAGCCATATGCAGGTATTACCTACATTTGCTTTGGCGACTTGGCGCCATTTTAAGAGTGTGTACCAAATTCTAGATTTCAACCTTACAAAGGTTGAATTAACAAAAAAGTAGTAGAAGAACCGTTTTTGAAGTATTGAAATCTTCTAAAATCTGATATTCCCCCATAAATTCTAAGTAATCTGGTATCTGGATTCAACAAAAATAAAGGAGGATAAGGATAGAGATTATGAAGAGTTCTAATTCCACGAGGTCTTATGAGCTTTGCAAATAGTGCTTATTCTTGCTCATAATTAGTTTAATTTTCTGTATAATAAATAACACTTCAAAAATTAATGAAAGTTTTTTTTTAAGTCTTATTGCGTGGAATCTAGATCACGACAAACTACTTATATCTGAGTTATAGTGTCCTCGGATCTTTTTTTTAGAAATGATTTAAAATAGAAGCTGAGAAATAACAACACTTTAAAGATAGCATTTTCTTTCAATCGTCTTCTTTAATTTGAACTTTTTTATCTTAAAATAAAAAAATAGATTTACAAAAAAAAATATATTTTTCAAAGTTGAGATAAAACGATTGCTCCAACACGTGATTTGAAGCCTAAGATTTTGTCTTGACCATTAAAGAATATTTGTTTAGATTTAGCTATGTAGATAAATTAAAATTTTTCAGAAGAAACTTTAAAAATATTTTCTCTCAGCAGAAAGTTTGTCCGAAAATGGGAGATAGAATTTATGAGTTTGTAAAAACAGGATTCCAAAAGATTTCTGATGTGCTCTCATCATCTGTAGTGATTGGCGGCTTACTTAATAAAATCGAAGAACGTACAGGGATAGCAGGATCTTTCATAATTACAGGTATGTTAGACTGATCATAAATGGCATAAAAAGGTGAGATACAAAATCCATGCATATAAAATTCATTGTAATTAACTTAGTTTTTGGAGCTTCATTCACCAACTTATTTCCTAACTATAAAATGTTTCATTTTTTCTAAAATTTTTAATAAGAAATGCTGTTAACCTTCCATTAGTCGTACTATCTAACTGACTACAGAGCGGTATATTTTTCGTTTTTAAGCGATAACTTGTCAAATACGACAATCCACAAAATTTGAACCCTACAGTACGAATGTTTCTCAAGCGATTTTCGAGCGAGATATTTCTTAAACGAGATTCCCTTTTTTGCCATTATCTAAGATGACCGCAGTTTGGCGAGCTTTCTATTGGTTGGCGAATGTTTCGTGATCTTGGCGACGTGACCGTACTGCAAACTTAAGTCTAACCAATGATTGCGACTAACGGAAGTTTTTAAATCTATTGAACTCTGACTCATTAATTGTAAAATAAAAACAGTTTCACATGACAAAACAGATTTCTAGCATCGATAAAATTAACCCGAATAGCACTACGTATACTCTATAACATTACCATGATATTGTACAGCATTGTGAATGTTGAAAAATATCTTAATTTCTTTGTGCTATTAAGAAAAATTCACGTCAAAATTCAAATAGATTTCCAAATTTCCCTTTTTCAATTAATTTTAGATAAATTTCTAAGGCAAAAATGAAATGCACTGCATTTTTTTAAAAAAATGGAGTTACGATTAATTTAAATTTGTTTCTTTGCATACAGGTTTATTTATTTATCAGAAAGTCTTCATATTATGCTTTAGGCTATCGCGACGTGTATATACACTGGCTCCCAACAGTGTTCGTACACTTTAAAAAAATCTCTACATATTAGTAAATATTCTAATTTTTCGTTAAATTTATATTATTAGGATATTCTTTAGCACCCACAACAGCTTTTAAAGGCACTTTTCCGTTAGCCGGGCGCAAGCGAAAAATCGCCAAATCTGCTATCGGAAAATCGCTTCGCTTGGCGACTTGGCTCGCGTTTGATTCACAATTAGCGACATTTGCGCCCGGCTAACGGAAAAGTACCCTTTTAAATTCTTGGGAATAGATTTCACTATTTTTTTTGTAATTTCTGCATCAATGTTCATCCGTTTTTCCATCATTACTGTTTTTAATTCGCTTTTCGTTTTAATGTCGCGTTTTCGTACTCTAACCTCCAGTTCTCTCCAAATATGCTCTATTGGGTTTAAATCTGGCGATTGAGGTGGTGTTTTAAATTTTGTGGACAATTATAGAGACACCAGAGGCGAACGTTGAGAGTCGTGTGCTTAGGATCGTTATCTTGATTTTAAAAAAAGTTGTTTCCAATACCCAAATTTTGGGCTGATAATTTTAAATTGTCTCTTAAAATATTTAAATAAAGAGCATGATTCATTATACCATCAATAAATATCAAATTACCTAGTCCTGATGCTGACATGCACCCTCACACAAGGCCACCTCCACTGCCATATTTAACTGTTCCAACTAAGTTCTTGGGAGTAAGTTCCTCATTTTTTCTTCTCCATACCATTATACGTCCATCGAAACCAAAAATGTTAAATTTGCTTTCATCTGCAAATAAGACATTATTCCAATACGTTTCGGGTTTATTTAACATTGATTTTGCGAAGGAAAGCCTAAGCTTTCTGTTTTTCGCACTAACAAAGAATTTTCTACGAGCAGAACGCCCATTTAATCCAGCTGCTCTGAGAACTCTTCGAACAGTTTCAGGTGAAATTGAAGTAGAAAACTTTTCATTAAATTCTACAGAAACTTTTAAAGCACTCAAAAGTGGATTTTCACAAATTTTCTAATTATAAATCTCTGATCACGTTTTGTTAACTTTGCCGGTCGACCTTATCTTACCTTGTTTTCGATCCGATTTTCTTCTTTAAAGCGTTTTATCACATACTGCACTAAAAAATGGGATAATGAATTAATTTAGCGATATTCCGAACTGATTTACCACTACTATGATGAAAAATAATAAATTTTCGAATGCTGATTGTTGTTTCTTTACGAGACGATAATTTAAATTAAGAATTTATCCGAAAATATTTCAGTGTACGAAGACTTTTGTGAGATAAAGTTTTTGTTACTTTTTGATTATTGACTTCTTAAAAATAAAGTTTTACTATGTTTTAAAATATTTCATGTAGTTTTGTTAAGAATAGATTATAGATCTTATTATTAAATACCTATTCTGAAATATTAATTTTAATTAATGGATAGAGCCCTATTTCAGTGAAAATCTTAAGTGTGTGAACACTTTTGGGAGTCACTGTAGATTTACTGCATGATAAATATGACAGCAGAACATTGGTAGCTCGTCCAGTGGCGTAGCGATTGCAAACGGCGCCCGGGGGATAATTTGACTCTTTCGCCTCTCAGTTTTCGCCAATGGATTAGGAAATGATAACTTCGCCGGGGGATATGATATTATTTTTTCTCTCCCACATTATATTTTGATTTAACGCGTTCAGGACCGCCATCGCATATATGTGATCAAAGATTCCGTGCCTCACGGCCCACAATCACATCTGGTTTTGATCTTTGTCTTTGTTTTAAAAAACATCCGATCCTAGACCGTTCTTCTTTTTATTAATTCAATAAATCAATGATAATTTGTAAAAAAAACTAACTTTTTTATAAAAAATTTTTTTGAAAATTTCTACATCTTTTTACTAAATATAGAACTCGCACTTTAAAGAAAACTATATCGCCTTTCTCTTAATGTTGAAATTTTAACGTTCATAAACAAAATGAAATCTAACAAACAGTCGATGTTTGTTGAAAAATGATAACTTACATTTTGTCCCATTTTCAAAGTAATTACTTTTGAACCGTAATTTCGTAATTTATTCTACTAGCAAGACGTAGTTATTAGCGAAAATCGCTCTCTCTTTGACTTCAAATCATATTCTCAACTCAAAATTTTTAAAAATTAATGAAATAAAAAAAGCAGTTTAAAATAAGTCGTAGATGCACGATCAATTAGCGCAATCTATCTTCTCCTCTCATAGTCTAGCTGGCTGAGTGGTTGGGACGACAGCTTTAGGAAGCGGTATGTCGGGGTTCGAATCCGAGGTTGTCTTCATACTCTGTTTTTGCTATAGTTTGTAATGAGTTTGACGCGGCAAGCTGGTGAGAAGTTTGACGCGTGGTGACTAACTCGTTTGCGTTAACTTGTTTCAAGCTTGCACTCTTGCTGTGACAGATTTGTAGAGCACGATTGCTGCAACTTTGCTGTAAACTAAAATTGCTATCTGGGACATATCCCTTCAATCAAAAAATGGTACTGGCCAACAGATATTCTATTTTTCTCCCTATTTCTTAACATCACTTTCTCGTTTAAATTGTTTTGCTTGGATTATTAACTTGAATGTGCGCTTGACGGAAGCATTTTCGGTTAAACAGTAAAACTTTGATTAACCGTCAGTTTCTACTATCGGTCATCGTCTAAAAAATATTGAAAAAAACAGACATCTTTAAAATTCGCGTAAGGATTACTTTTTCACCCTACTGCATAAAGCTGGAAGTGTCTGTACTGTATATGATGACACCTCCTCAAAGACACAGAAGGAGATGACAGATTACATAGGTTTATTGTATTACAATACATTTCTGTACATTACTACTCTTATATAAAAGATCGTCTTATAAAATTAAATACAATATGTATGTATTATTCACTTTTAAAGGATTTTATATTCATTTTAGACTCAAGACAGCATTGAAATCACGTTACTGTATACATCTATTGAGAAATTTCTGTTATCCGTCACACACACACAGCTCTGGTCCGGATGGTGTTATTGTACAGTAAAAGCACCGTTTGTATGTTTCTAATTTATACTTTGTTTCAACACAGCCCTGATCTATTCGTATTCATTGTACTGATAAAATACTTCGTTTCGATTATACGTCTTTTTATTTGTACGTCGTTTTACGTCAGTCCCTTGAACGACGTATAAACGGTGCTTTACTGTACGTACATGCCATTCACTGTCTGTCTACCACGAGAACTGTTGCCTCCAAATTGTCTCGTTTACGGCGGTTGCTAAAGCAACTGGTTATGCGAGGGAAGATCCATTTCGAATAGGAGGAATCCAACGGAAGTCGGAATTTTTTAATTCTTTGCGCCAGTTTGCGGCGGCACACATTTGAATGAACTTCTACCTACTAGAAATGAATTCTTCCTACGATAACCTGTTTCGATAGCGACCGCCGTAAACTAGACAATTTGGCGGCGACAGTTCTCGTGGCGGACAGACAGTAACTTTAAATTCTTTTGGTATGAATCATTTATTGTGATAAATAAAAATGATTGCTTTTAAAGGTATGTATCTTAAAGTATGTACATTTTTTAATCTGCCTCAAAAATTTGTGCGCTGCAGAATATTCTTGCCTTCACTAGGTTAAAGGTAATTTTCTTTTAATATTATTAGATTGAACAGACCACAAATATTGTTCATTTGACTAAGCTAAAACGACTAATGTATAATATCTGGATTTGAATGTGAGAATTTTGAACTAATACGAGGTAAACGGTGCTTTTCTTTATGAGTGTGTATCAGTCCTTCAGAAATCTTTCGCAGCAGTACGTGTTTCTGAGCAGACAAGAATGAATTCTTTTTCATATTAAACTTCATGAGTTCTCTTCAGCGAGTTAACTTAATTTTATCAGAAACAGAAGAAATTTGAGTTATTAATCTCCGATTTACAAAAGTTTTAAAGACGATCAAAAGCCTTTTGAAAAGAACAATGCGTGGATGTGTAGGAAGAAATCGAAGTCGCAATGTTTCCAGATCCACTTTTTATAGATTCTGTCTTCTCGGATCCATTGGCTGCAGATCACCTGGATTGATCCGAGTCAGTCGCTCCACACATAGTTAATTTTTAAAAAAATCTCCTTTAAACTTCCATTAACATTTTGCATTTTATACCATTTTATTTTTTCAAAGCTAATAAGAGCAGCACTAGAGACAGTACTGAAATAATACGAAACTCCGGAAAAATATGAAATTCACATGCGTTTTTCTATAAGTTTTTACTTTCTCGTATACGAAGTATACAAAGAGAAAGTATTGTAATCGTCAAAAAATTCGAACTCGAGATTTTGACGAATCTCCACGTTTTAGACCTCCCTGATTCCGAAAAACACAATTTTGGAATTATGTCTGTCTGTGTGTGTGTCTGTGAACACGATAACTCGAAAACTATTAGAGCTACGGGGATGAAATTTGGTATGTGGTCTTTAAACATAATTTGTAGGTTTCTATCAAATTTTGGACAAAATCCCTCAACGGGAAGTCTGTCTGTCTGTATGTTCGAGGTCATGAGAACGCTATAACTCAAAAACTTGAAAAGCCAGATGGATAAAATTTTATACACAGTTTTATCGTCATGAATGTAGGTCCGTATAAAATTTTGGGCCAAATCCGTCAAAGGGTTGACTGTCTGTCGGTCTGTATAATCGCATACTTGTTCAGTTTTGAAACAATTCCCTGCGCATACCTACTGGTGGCAATGCCTGTGCAAGAAAGGGACGCTCCGAAACTTGGCAGTTTGCCAAAAACCAATTCTGGAGTGATTTTGTAAGGAAGCAAACATTTAGGGAGTCTCGCCAGGTCCTGTTGCGCAAAAGAATGAGCAGAGGATTTGAATTTGTTTTGATCCTTCAAACCACGCGTGGTTCCAACTTTGGTTTACTTGCGACGGAAGTTTATTTGACGTCTTTTATTATTTTAGTTTTCTCTACATGTGTTAGGAGTATACGAGAAAGTTTAGGGGAGACCACTCCCGCTGGTTTACTTTCTTGTATACAAAGAGAAAATATTGTAATCTTCAAAAAATTCGAATACGAGATTTTGATGAATCTCCCCGTTTTAGACCTCCCTGAGTCCGAAAAACACAATTTTGGAAATATATCTGTCTGTGAACAAGATAACTCAAAAACTATTAAAGCTACGGGACTGAAATTTGGTATGTGATCTTCGCACATAATTTGTAGGTTTCTGTCAAATTTTGGATAAAATCCGTTTACGGCAAACCTGCTTGTCTGTCCGTGTTCATGTGAACACGATAACTCAAAAACTAAAATAGCTAGACAGATAAAATTTGGTACACAGTTTTATCACCATGAATGTAGATCCGTATCAAATTTTGAACTAAATCCTCAAAGGGGGTTGACTGTCTGTCGGTCTGTATAATCGCATTCTTGTAAATGCTATATAACTCTTAAACGCAATAACTTAGATAAATTAAATTTGATATGCTGTCTTCTAACCTTTATTGTAGACTTATGACCAACTCTGGTTTCCATCAGTTTAAAAAAAAGGCGTTCAGATTGCATATTCGGTTCAAATTGCATATTGCTATTATGTTGGCGCAGTTTACTGTTGCTTGGCGATAGTAAGCTGCGGCGAAGCGGTTGTTTACAATAAGTTTTCCTTTCGCTTTGGCGTGGTCTAAAAAGGTCAAAGAAAATTGTGATCAAACCCAAACCAGGCGTGAAAAGAGCAGCAGAAATTATGGCAATCCCTAAAATTGGATTTCGAGATGAAACGCCTGGGTGGCGGTGTAAGTGAGTGATATCTTTAATAAAATTTTATATTCCAAAACGTTCCATAAAATCTTAGTATTTGTGGCGTTACCGAGGGTCTGTAATTTTTATTGGGGGGAGAGCAGGGAATAACACCTTTGCTATGGAGTATACGAGAAAGTTTAGGGGAGCTCACTCCCGCTGGTTGTAACTTCAAACTCAAGTTTAGTGTCCCAGAGGATAAATTTTTGATCAATTCTATTAGAACGAGTCTTCAATATTAAAAAGAAATATGTGTAGACTCGCCGAAAAATAAAGATCTGGTCGACTACAAGAGATCCAGAGTTATTTATTTTTTGAGAGCCGTTACCTTTTGTTCTGTTAGACACTTTAACCATCCCAAGGTGTGGTTGGGATAATGCAAATATGTTATAAACATCTATTCATATGTTATAAACATCTATCAAGATTGGATTTAAGATAGTTTACCTTTCAGGTACAGAAATAAAGTGTGGAGAAAAAGAATGGATGTAGGGCCGGATTAACACCTGTAGGGACCCTTAGGCAATGCAAATATCAGAGGCTCCCTTTCACCTATCGAATATCCAAAATTAGATATTTCTATGATATTAGTTTAATCTCTGTATAAGAAGTTTTTACGTACCAAACATTTCGACGTACTGAAATAAAATATTTTAACTGCGTTTCACCTTCAAGTAAGTGGTTTCAGTGTTTCGAGTACATAATTTTTTAAAAAAATATAAAAGAAATGTTAAACAAAATGACAAAAAAATTTACAAAACCTTTTTTAATATAATGTAAATACTCGAATAAAAAGCCGCCAGGGTTGTTGACTTGTGAGTCAATCAACCAATTGTCCAAAAAAGAAGCACTTTTACTTAAGCACTTTTAAGCGAATTTCAAGGCATGAAAAAAATCCTAAGGAACTTAAATGGCACGTGATTTTAACCCTTTGCGGTCGAGGCCGCCACTGGGGCGGCATCGACTGCAAAGGATTAATTTGAAATACACAGCCCTTGTAAATCAAATAAAAACACAGAATTTAGTTACTCTGAAAATACCACACACACAAAAAAAAATTATCAAATTCACACAGTTTCAGAGCCCCTAGGCAATTGCCTACTTCGCCTATTTGATAATCTGGCTCTGAAAAATGAAGTCGCAATTTTCACTAAACTGAGCTAGGCATCAAATTGAAATGGAAAACATGTTTTCTATCATAATCAGAGGGGATTAAAAGTTTTTAGTTGCTGTACAGTGGCGTAGCCGAGGTAAGTTGCACCCGGGCTGAATATTATTATTTTGCTTGTAGTATCATCAGTGATTTAGCAAGGGTAAATGTCGCCCGGGGCCCCCCTACCAGCCAGTAGCTACGCCGCTGCTGTCATATACTAGATCAGGCATGGGGAACCTGCAGCCGTTTTGAGTTTGTTATGCGGCTTTACCAGTTATTTACGATTTGCATTAAAATAATGACTGTCTGTAATATCATAAGAACTAGCAGTACGCGCACGGCGTTGCCCGTGGAATCAGGACTTCAACAAAATGGGAGGGAAAAAAAAAAAAAAACACGCCCACAATGACATGAAAAAGTTTTGAAAACAAAATCAAAACAAAAGATACATATTATTGATTTCCCGCTTATTTTTTTTCGCGATAAACAATATTAAAAAATCGCAACGTGAAAATTATTATTCTGCAAGCAAAGTATGCGAGATGAATAAATACGTTAAGATACCGCCGAAAATAATAATCAAAGTTATTCAGTTGAAGGTCATGACGTATCCTGCGCGTCCGCCAATCAAAATTGCCAGCAACGTTCCGAAGAAGTGCCGCGGGAGGAAGCTCGCTAGAGAAAAACGGAAATCGCATGCTCCTTCCGATGGTGTATATATTTTTGTAGTAAACTTATTCGAAACTATTCTATTGAGAAATTAGTGCGAAAAATCAACCAAAACAACACAAAACATTAAATAAAAAATTTTCTAGATTAAATTTTAAAATTTCGGCTTCGAGGTGCATTCAGTCACCATTACGACTACCTGTGTGCCAAATTTCAAGGTTGTAAGTGCGATAGATTCGTCTGGACATCGCACGCACGCACACACTGCCTTTTATAAGTATAGATTACAGAACAATAACCTTTAAGATTCTGCTCGTGCGGTCTTTTGCCCAACTCCCGAAATTTAATGAGGCGTTTAAGTGCAAAAAGTTTCGCTACCCCTGTACTAGATATCCACATTTGCCAAATGGCCCACTGTCAAGGTCAGTGGCGACGAGTCGTTGAGGGGACGCAATCGCCCCCAACTTTTTTTTAGGGAAAAATTTAATTTTTATTTCATTTTAGCTGCCTAAAACTAGAAATTATAAAAAAAACAATATTGTTCAGGAAAACTAACTAATTCTTTTTTTTTTCACTTAATTTTAAAAATTTTGCTGTCTACCCCTTGCTCCCGGTCTTTTAGATATCTATAAGTCATGTATATAAATCTTTTGCACTCTCACTTTCACCACCCAATCGCCGCCACTGCTCAAGGTTTATCGAGTACTAGCAGTACGCGCACGGCGTTGCCCGTGGAATCAGGACTTCAACAAAATGGGGGGAAAATGCTCACAACGACAGGAAAAAGTTTTGACAACAAAATCAAAACAAAAGATACACATTATTGATTTTCCCGCTTATTTTTGTCTCGACAATGACGCTAATCTAATGACGTCACCTGCCGGAAGGAATCGGATTGTAGAAATGCATCCTGGGAGTGAAAGCATATGACGTCACCTGCCGCGAGGAAGGCGATGCACCAGCCAATGAAATTGCAACAATGCTTTCTTTCTGGGACCGTCCGGAGAAACTCTCGCTAGCAAAAAAACTGTTTGAACTGATCAGGGAAAAATTAATTAAAAAAAAACGGGAAAAGATATTTTAACCGTTCTTGTTTTAAATCCTGCAGAAACGTTCTAGTCATAAGCTGAAAAAAAGAAAAATATAGAGATGTTAGAACGTCATATGCGAGAATTTGAAGAAATCCTTATTAAAAATTACCATAAAAGTGATTATTTTTCAAAAATGTCTCAAAATTCAGTAAATTATATTAGACGTACGAAACAAACTTCATTAGAACGGAAATCGTTTGCTCTTTCCGATGGTGTATCTTTTTTTTTTTTTTCGTACAATTATCCAAAACCGTTCTATTGAGAAATTAGTGCGAAAAATCACCAAAAAAAAAAAACAACACAAAATATTAAATAAAAAATGTTTTAGAAAAAAATTTAAAATTTGGTCTTCAAGGTCGGGCATATAAAAATATGGATCCAAAGGCCTCACGTGATCTCACTTCTACTCCGCCCGGGAATATCCCATTATTCAAGATTGCCCGTGCAACGCCGGGCCATGCAGCTAGTTTCCTTTTATAAGTATAGATGATGCCTAGCTCAGTTCGGAGAAAATTATAGGTTTGTCCACTCTGGTTCTCAACGCATCATTATTATAATTTATTGAGGATAATACAGAATATGTTTCTTACTAAAGTTATTTTTTTCTAGGTCTTACAATATTGGTTTTCTTATGTTTCCTACTGGGCAGTGGACCATTTTTCCTGTTGTATTCTGCAGTTGTGCTTTATCCTGCTTATCAGTCGTAAGTAAAGATGAGGAACATTGTTTTGTTAAGAAAAGACATGGGTAATAATAAATAGTTTGTAAATTCATGCGAAATATTTGAACATTCAACCCCAACCTCCTAAGTTTTGGGTTGGCTCGCTGAAATAAAAATACTCAGCGGTCAATGTTATTAATCAATTATTAATAATAATCGGATTTTAAGCTGTTATTAGTACTAATAATAACCAATTATTCACCGTAACATATACTCAACATAGCAAAGACAGTTTATTGAAGTGAACGTATTTTAAATCTCTTTGTATGCCATATTTGATACTACAATGCAATCATTTTGAATTTTTGTTTGTCATTTTCGGTAATTGATACAAAAATATGGTTAGATTAAGTAATTCTCGAGAAGGTTACATAAGTTACGTGATTTATATAGGTGAACTTTGTAAAATCGAACAAAAGGTTTCAGGGAGATGCGCATCCATGATACCTATCTTATTTATGAAAATGACTACGGGAATCTTCTACATGGTGAATAGTAAATTTTATTATTAATACTCATTTTCAAAATACCACACATAGACAGCACGGACTGCATAACTGCCATGTTCAACGAGAACGCAAGCGAAAGCTCTGATTGGTCTGAAAACGCACGGCTAAACAGCATTGAGAAATTGAATTGATGGGCGATGCCCGCTCGTATTCTTAGGCTCGTTTATCGCCATATTGTTGATTCACTATAATATCTATGGTGTTTTAATCTTTCTTTTAATTTACTTTTAAAATAAACAACATGTTTTAACCTAGACTGAGTATGATAACTCAAAAGTTTGTAAAAAGTCTTATCCTCTGACACCTTATTCATCGCTGTAGTCTTGTATTAGTTCAGAAAAGGGAATGTTGATAACAGAATTCTCTAAAGTATAATTCACTAAAGCAATCGCAACATCGGTTACTTTTAATATGATATTTGACTTTATTATTGCCCTACTGCTTTTTTCTATGAATAAATAATGCGGTTAAGATGCTTTATCATCTGCATATATCAGAACAGAAATTTCGTATCTGCCGAACTCTTTCAAGAAAGCTCATCTATACTGTTTCCTTACAAAGAGCCAGTCATGCCAAAATAAAATAACTTATGGATAAATTATTTCTGTTTTAAATAATAATCCTGACTAAAAGTTTCAGTGCCCTAAGCGAAGATCTTTCTTCTTGAAACAATTTCAATCCTTTTCGCTTATGGCACTGAAACTTTTAGGGGTCTATTCTGGTACCCCCGGTTGGGTTCCGCATGTTAACAACAGAACCCAACCCAACCCAACCGGGGATACCAGAATAGACCCCTTAGTCAGGATTATTATTTAAAATAGAAATTATTTATCTAAAATGTGCTTCTGTAGCTCTTTGCAAAATTGGATTTGAAGACAACAGTGATTCATTTCCCTTTCCTTTGTTCAGCCATTAGTTGAATTTCCTGGTTATAATTAATTTCTACGCCTCTGCGGTTCTTTGAAGATTGGATACTTCTATAATTCTGTGACATTACAGGAAAGATTATTGGCACATTCATAGCTATGGTCGAGATGTTTCGTCTTCCAAGAATGTTCACTGTGCGCCAGAATTTTACCAGTTAGATAAGTTGGATATCGTCGCTTAACAAGCAACACCATCTATCTCAATTTTTTAAAATTTTAAAGAGAAAGAAAAAACTGAATTTTTAGCAACCAGTAACGAATATTTCTGAAATTTTCACATCTGGTAGGAGCAGGCGGTCTCATGTTCATATCAGATGTTAAAAAAATTCAGAAATATTCGTTTTTTCTTCTCTGAAATTTCAAAAAATTGAGATAGATGGTGTTGCTTGTTAAGCGACGATCTGTTAATAGATGCCAGGAGAATACGTTCACTTTTTTTTCGGTATAAAAATTGCCTTGATCGAGGACAGTTACTATTTGTCTTTTGTAGAGCTAGCATATAATTCGTATACCGCGATCAATGTATTAAGAAAGAATTCACCAGAGGGATATTCTTTGTTAAAACTGTACAACTAGCTGTGCATCAGACTATTTTTTTAACGATTCTAATTAATAATTCTCTCATATTTTGCTCCCATATGAATAGAAACCCTAAGCAAAAATCTCCATCCTATACTCTCAGGGCCGGATTAAGCTCTGTAGGGGCTCTTATGCAATGCAAAAAAAATAATAATAATAAATAAATAAATCCCCGCATTGATCTGCAAGCAAATGTGAAAGCATGAAAAAAATCCTAAGAAATCTGAAATTTAAACAATTCTTGATTTTAATTTGAATATGTTCGAGCACATTACCCTTGAAAATCAAATGAAAGCATAAAATTAAATTATCCTGAAAATACCACAAAAATATCTCGATCGGCCCCTGGGCAGTTAACTACTTTGCATATTTGATAATCCTGCCCTGCATACTCTTGTCTAAAGGGCACCAATTAAGAAAACTGGACTGAATCATAAAGTCGTGCGTAATTTCTGCGGCGTAGACTGCCGCATAAACCTTCCTGCCTCCGGAAACCCAAAATCGTGCCTCCGTCTACGCCAGGGGTCGGGAACCTATTGAAACGGAAGAGCCAAAAGTTACAATTTACAAAATTTCCCAGTTTTTAAAGAGCCACTAAAAATTTTCGTTTCAATATTATAGTATTTGCTTATATATATTTGATTTAAAATAAACGGCTTTATATACGGAATAATATTTATTCATATAAAAACACAAATATAGATAGTTACATCAATAGGAGCATTGGCTTTGCATGCCTTTTGAAAGTTTGATTAAATCTGGCTTATAACTTGTTGTTTTAAGTTTCAAGCAGGACTCTAGATTTTTATTTGTTAGTTGACTTCTAACTTTACTTTTTATTATATTCATGCAAGAGAACGCTTGCTCGCACGAATATGTTGACCCGAAGATCGTCAGCACTACATATGCCAACTTCTTCACCTCACTGTAGCATTCTGAAAGACTATTCCATTCGCCGAATATGAGGGCCTCAACTCGCGAAATTTCTTTTCGAGCTGTCCACTTGTGCTGCGCGATATTCATGCATTTCTGAACCTCCAACTCTTCCAACTTGCTCTTGAGTTTTGTGAACATGCCACTCCACAAGTCTTTGGTTTTCAAATCCAGCATCAATTCCAAATGGCTCAATGTTGATCTCATTTGTATTTGTGTTGAGAGGATTTACTATGAACGCGAGAGTACGTTTGTTTGTTTTGAATTGCTCGAATCTCTCAGCGAATCCATCCTTCATGTTTTTAAAGCTATACTGAAGTAATTCGTGTCAATAGTTGCATTGGTCTCATCGCGATTGCTTCAGATTTTTAAAATGAAGTAATTTACTGCTCTCCATGTCTTCAACAAAATGAAGTAATTTTTTTCGAAACAAACTACTTCTTCAAGCAAGGCGTAGGCTGGGTTGCCCTTGCCTTGCAGTTTTAGATTTAGTTCATTTAGTTTCATTGTGGTATCTACCATGAAGTTGAATTTTTGCAGCCATTTGTCTTCTTCCAATTCGGAATGGTCAATGCTTTTTTCATTGAGGAATGTTTTCATTTCACTCAAGCACAAAGCAGAACGTTGCAATACGTTACCTCTGGAAAGCCATCGCACTTTATTGTGCAGAAGTAAGTCAGAAAACTGGCTATCTATTTCTTCAAGGAAATCTTTAAACTGGCGATGGTAGAGTGCTTTTGCCAAGATGCTGTTAATAATCTTAATTACCAAGTTCATGACCTCAACTATTTCGGCCGGAAATGTTTGGGTACAAAGCGCTTCTTGATGAATTATGCAGTGAAACGTTAGAATTTCGTGGTTTATTTTTTTCTGAAGAATCGATGTTACCCCTCTATATATTCCTGTCATACTTCTGGCTCCATCAGTTGCTATAGAAATGATTTTATTTATATCGATTCCATTGTCTTCCAGGCATTTTTGCACAGCATTTGCTATATCTTCTCCACGAGTTTGCCTTAAGAGCGGTAGCAATCCTAGCAGTTCTTCTTTTGGACCTTGGGACGACATATACCTGACGAAAAGGGTAACTTGTGCCGTGTCTTTTATGTCGCAAGACTCATCTATAGCAAGTGATAAGGCAGAAGCCAGTTGAATGTCTTCCACTTGCACATGTGTTACATTTGAAGGCATTTTAGCAGTTCTATCTTGTACCGTTTTAGCAGATAATGGCAAATCTTTGATTTTTTTTCATGATTTCTGCTTTGTTTTTAAAATCACGAAACACTTCTTCAGATGCACGTATAAAAAATATTTGACGTACTCACCATCTGTGAATGGTTTTCCTTTTTTCGCAATTTCTAATGATACTGCAAAGCTTGCCAGATTTACATTATTGAAAGATTGCGCCCAGTTACTTAGCATGGAACTTGACTGTTGTTTTTTTTGGAGCTCTTCAACAACTTTCTTTCGTGCGTCACCGGTTGGATATTTACCAGCAAACTGGATATGTTTTGTAGTGAAGTGTCTCTCTAAATTTGGTTTCTTATTGTGTGCGAGTTTTTTGTGGCAAATGAGACAAGTCGGAAGGCCATCTGTGCTGCATATGAATGCAAACGACTCCGTCCAATCCTGATTGAATTCTCGGTTTTCTTCTTCAGTTCTTCTCTTTTTTTTTTACCAGATGCCATGCTGGCGGCGGAGCTGACAAAATGATTTTTAAAAATTTTATTTAGCTATCTAAAACGACAAACAATTTATTTACCATTATTACTTCGTTAACACGATACTCAGATATGTAATCCAATTCTGTTACTGATTTTATTATATTATACGCGTACATACCTTTGAGAAGATAATTCGCTTCTAAATCGTATTCTTCTTGAAACAACAAGCGAATAGACACGCAACGTAACGTCGACCGCGCTATCCGAGGATGACTGACTGACAACACGTCTAGAGTCTAGACTGGTGGCTGTTTGGGTGAGACGGAAATGGAATGCAATTGGCTGAAAGATAAACATGGTCACGGAATCTCATCTCTAAGAACAAAACAATAGTTCAAATTTATCTCATTACAGTCATGTTAAGCGTAGCGATTTGTAATTAACGATTATGAAAATAGAAGCTATTGAGAAATTAGGTACTTAAAAATATATTTTCTTATTTTTTAAGAGTTTTGAAAATAAATAATTTATTTTTTCTTACGGAGCTGGAGAGCCACAACTTTACATCAAAAGAGCCGCATGCGGCTCGCGAGCCACAGGTTGCCGACCCCTGGTCTACGCTACTAAAGCGTTGTATGTTAAAAGTATTTGGCTTCGCTTTGAAAGTGCTAGAACTTGTTTGATATATTAACCAGGAGTGGCGTTAGAGCCCGCCAGACTGGGGGAGAAGAGGGGCACAACCTGCTGTACATTGGAAGGGGCGTAATGATACCCTCTCAAATTTTTGCCAGATCTTTATTTATCTACTAGTTGAATAGCCAGTTGCGTGAACGGGATGCAAAAATTTGCCCCGACAGGGGGCACAGAATTCCCGGCAGGGGCCCTCTCACACCTGATATTAACATTGATTAAAATTGGCTAGCGGATTTATACAGGAAGGGAGAAAAATGGAAGTTTAAGACATGATACATTTAAACGAGTCATTCTTTACAGGTCGTTACAACCTGTCACTGGGAACTCTCATTACGAGATCCCTCTTATTATTCTGCCATCTTGACTAGGAGTATTGAACAATATGGCATGATCTAAGGCTGACATTTGTGTTTTTGGAGCGACACCCAATGAAAATTAAAATAAAGGTAACCAAATTTAAATGCAATAAAAGAAACTGGGAAAACTGCTACACTATTCGCAAAATTTATAGCAGGTCAGTTGTTTATACATATGGCTCAAAATCTCCAAACGCCAAACACTGGCTGAGCTAGAGTAATTGGACACCATAGCCTCCCACTCATCATACTGGCTTCAAAAAGTACCGAAAAGTGAAAATATTTTGTCTTCGTAGAGCTCTCTAAGCCAGAGAGACCTATTCCCAGGGCCGGATTACAGCCTATAAGACCTGTAGGCATTGTAAATTTCGGGGCCCCTTTTCCCTCCACAACTTCTGGAACCGCATATTTTTATTGATTTTAAATTCATCTCTATGTAATTAAATTTTAAGTAATAAATGTAGGAAAGGTGTCTAGGGGATAAAAGTTCTAATTTGGTGCAAAATGAAAAGAGAGAGTTAATATCAACTAATTTATTATTTAAACACAATTAAAACATTTAACTATTTACAAAGGGGTTAAAACAATAAACATAAGAGCAAGTTCACCTCCGAGATAGCATCAGGCTAATTCATAATTTACTTTCGCTCAGAAAACGGAGAGCCTAAATTATAACGACCGCTTCGGTGAAAATCCAACATCGAACTGATTTAATTCCCGCCGCGTGACGTGACGTCACTTAGCCATAAAACAGACGATTTTATTAGTGGTGCCATCTCTTACAATTTTAAATGAACAAAAATGCTAAAGTTAGTTTCTACATAAATATTATGACAAACTGAAATAACAAAACACTTAACAGCAGTTAAACTTCAAGGAAGTTAGTTTCAGTATCTCTCATTCAAAAGAAAAAAGTAATTTTAAACAACTTGTTAAAAAATGTATGACGCTTTTTTTCACACAATCTTAAATAGTCTAATACCAAGTTTGCTTTGATAAGTCAGCCAACTGCAAAGCATATTGGTCCACACTGATCTGTAAGCGAATTTAAATCATGAAAAAAAAAAAAAAAATCCTACGAATTGTGTTCTGAATTTTAAATGGTACTTGGATTTGAATTAGAATAAATTTGAGTACATGGCTGTTGAAAAACAAACGAAAGCACGGAATCAAATTACATTGAAAATAATGTAGAAAAAGATCTCGGGCTTCTCAAAGTTGCGGGACCCCTTGGCAGTTGCATACTTTTGTCTATTTGATAATCCGGCCTCATCTATTCCCTTTCCCGTCCCTAAGCCAAGGTTCGACTAGTTACCAAATATTGAACATTCCGACTTTCCTTCCACAGTACTCCCCCGTGGCACCACGAGTACACGGATGAGTTGCCGCTGGATAAGTAAACAAGAACTCGCTTCTTCTGGGGGTACAGTAATGGTGGGACTCTGGGTCTCTCCACCAGTGATAGTATGTACCTCCTTCGGGAGGGGTAAAGCCGTGGCCAGGAGATTGGCTACTGGACTCCGGCCTCAGTACTTGAGCTCTTGCAGCGGCGGTCATTCAGCTTTACCCGGATACTATGGCAGGGTGGGGTAACTCATATTTCTGATTTCCTTCCACATTATCAAAGTGCCCACTTCTTGTGAAAAGAAAAAGAATTGTGGGGAAGTTGTGATTTTACATGTTTTGAAGACACTTTTTGATGGTTTATCAGGATGCTACTTTTTAATTGAAGCAGTGACGAATTCGGGAGGGGGGGGGCTATCGGGCTGCAGCCCCCCAGAGCTAAACCAGAATTCTTGATTTTATTTAAAATCACTACAACTATTTGTTCTTAATTTCCCCTCTTTCTAAAAAAAAACAACAAAACGTACCAACATTGCTTTCTGACTTGACAGGCTCGAAAATTTTCCTAATTTTCTAGTCATTCCACTTGTAGCGTTGACGCGGTCGAAAACATTTTTTGTCTAGTTATTTTATTGTATTTTTTATTAAATTATCGAAAGTATTGTAGTGTTCTTTAATATTCTTATTGTCAGGTGAGGAAAGTCTGTAAAGTTAAAGTGTTTTAGTTTACATAAACCATGAGGTTTGACATTCGTCATGACGATACAAATTTTTTGACCTCAGCACCCCCTCGAGACCCGAATTCTGGATTCGCCACTGAATTGAAGAGTTATGCTTTATGAAAACTGGCAAGATGTGTCTAACGTAATGTTTTTGGGTTATATTTTTGTTTCAGATTTAAATGTTTGGAAGAAGATAACAAGGAAGATGCTTTTAAATGGATCAAGTACTGGATAGTATTTTCCGCCTTCCATGCTGCTGAGCACTTTGGGGATAAATTCATATATTGGCTACCTGGATATCAGATTTTGAAGGTGAAATATTTTCTATTTTTATTCTTACAGATTTTGCAACATAGATGGTTTCGTCTAAGACGAAATGAAAAATAACTCTCCCATTATATTCTTTCCCTTAAAAAATAAACAACTATAACGAACTATCCTCATAATGAACACTTATTTCCTGCATTTTGATGATGTATGAATGAATAATGAAAGAAAAACGATAAGAAATCTCATTTAGTATTTGCAGTTACTAAATATCCGAAATTGACAAATCTTGAAGACTATTCTTTCATGATGTTTAAAAGGGGAGGAACAATTTTTAATGAGAAAGTCACATCTTCCACTACTTCAATATTGCTTAATAACATGAATCCATAAAGGTTCTTTTCCATTTCAGTAAGGTCAATTTCTATGTTCTAAAAAAAAATCCTCTTGTTTGAAACATCGAAGCATGATAATGTTTTTAGGCATGATTAATCTGTCTTTATATTCTATTAAAAATTTTAATTTAAATAAAATGAAAGTTGATAAATTGCACAGAAAAAGTTTTATTTAATGTCGTTGCAACGCACGTGCATATGAACGCAGTGACTAAAACAATGAAAATCATTGCTATAAAATGTACTTAATTTTTTTTTAATTATTGAAAAATTACACAGAAATAAAATTTATATAACTGAAGAACTAATTTTTTGAATTTTAAATCGGTGTAAAAACAGTTTTTGTGCGATAATAAGCTCTGGAGTTATTGAGGGAAAATGTTAAAATTCTGATTAATTCTTAATTAATTAAAAATCTAATTAAAATTTTTTGTTAGTGAACTACTATCCAACAAGTATCTACATCCCAAATTGGGTAGCTCTAGGTCTACTAGTCTGATCTGTAGAACGTTATGAACGATTTTTGCATCACTCATATTGCAATTTACAGATAGGTAGTATGGCAGCTCATAAACATTATCATGATAAAAAAAAAAAAAAAACATTGTCCCATGAAAATATACTCCACTGCTATTGACAGATGGGCATTTAGTTTCATCAGAAAATATGTTCTGTAGAAAAACAACCCATTCAATAAATAAAAACATGATCCTGTGTTTACCTAGTTAGCTTGTCAGTCTAGGGAAATCAGGGTGGGGGGACTCATTTTGAAAACGGGAGGAGAAGGAGGCGCAGTAGCCTAGGGCAGATTTTCCCAACTTGTGGTACACGAAATATAAGTCGGTAATGGAGGACACACACAAAAAAAATAGGGGATTAAAAAAGTTACAGAATTTTGTTTCCCCAAATTCGTGTGAAAAGTAAAAATTAAATTTGTGCAAATCTAAAGCCTACGCTCAAAATAAGAACAAAACAAGATAAAGGAAACCTGGTAAATAATTGATATATTGTCTTCACAAACCCAAATTATGCATAAACTTCAATGTCTTCGCAAAAGCTGTAGCTTCACTGGGCGCCACTGCATTTTACTTTATTTTGTAGTTTAGTCTTATTAATTAAGCTTATTAATTTGAGTCATTTGACTCTTCAGCTTAACGAAGCCCTAACATTATTGATAAAAAACTTCTTTGAATTGACACCTGGTTGGAAAGAGGGGTATGACAGTAGGGGGTACTCGAAAATAAAAGGAAAAATCAAGGGTTACGCAAGGGAAAAAAGCTTGGGAACCCCTGGCCTGGGGGATAGGGTTGCCTGTAGATGTGGTAGGGTGCAGTCTAACCTGTAAATGACCCACCAAATTTGATGGGTTGGAAAATGAAAACGGTCTGCTAAGAAGACCTCCAAATGGATTGGAACAGATCGATGGTGAATATTTAGATTTAGATGACAAGCACACTTACATTTCCGTTGTAATCACAATGTCACACGAACTGACTCCATTACAAATTTGTCAATATTCATGTCAGAAACTAACACAATTCATTAGTTTCTTTGTCACAATGTTGAAGAAAAAAACTTAATTAAAAATAATGGAAGGCTGGATTCCTTAAGGTTCTTTTTGAGAATGAAGAGAAATGTTATTCAGATAAATATTTTAAAACCTGAATATAGACATCATAATGAAGAGACCATTTGTAACATTTTCAAATAATGTAAATGCTGATAATGAATATAATATTTTTAAACGTGATTAAAGATATGCATATTTTGCACCTAAAAAAAAATTGATTTTCCACTTCTTATTCTTACTTTCAGTTTGTTTTCTTGGTGTGGTGCTTCACTCCGGTTCCTAATAATGGATCCATTATACTCTATGACAACTACATTCGACCACTATTTCTGCGTAATGCCGATACATTGGACCGAGTGACAGATATGGTAATGCATCTCATTCACAGTGATTACTAGAAGTTAAAAATAAACGAATAGTCAGATGTAAATGTTTTTTTTTAAATATATTGTTAGTCAAAACATTAAGTCAGAAAAGATTCCTCTTTATCTCTTATGAATTCTGAAATAACGTAATTCTATCATAAATATACATTTTAAGTAAGGAGAAGTTGTATATTCAATCAGTCCCAAAAGAAATAACATAACAAAATTCTTATAAATGCAATACATGAAGCTTTATTTGCACTCGATTTTCAAATTGTTAACATCATGCACCAGAATATCGTATACTATTCACAATACCATCTCAAACGAAACATGTTTTTAAGGTTTTATAAATCAGTCAATTGGTTGAAAAAGTTACGAAAAATGCAGGCGCAACTTTCAGCAATTCAGTCACTTGATCGTTTTTGAGGTTGTTTCCAATGTAATGCAGTTAAAAAGCAACAAATAAACGGATAAATTAAGATTCTATGAATAATATTCTTGCAAGAAGTAATGGTGCTATTTTTGCTAAATAACTAAGTCGGAGGATGGGATTAATTCATGCTTGCGTGAAACACGTCGAGTGTAATTGAATGATTTGAAATTGCAGAGCAATATTTATAAAATAGGATTCTTTTTCGCTCCACGAATTTGAACAGATAGAGAAGTACGTTTAGGCATTTTTGAACGAGCTCCCCCTAGAAAAATGTATGTTGCAAGTTTAACTTGAAACTTAATTTTTTAACTTGGTTTGATTAGCCTGCTTTCTTCCTTTATTACTCCCTTGAATCGAAGTAAAGCAGTGAAGGTGATTTGGTTGAAAAAGTAGAGGGGTAAAAAATTTATAGACATCTAAAAGTGCCCGGGAGAACAGGGATAGACAACAAAATTTTAAAATTTAGCTGCAAACTCATTTAACTTCCCACACACTATTGCTTTTAAATAATTCTTAGTTTTAGGCAGCTAAAATTAAATAAAAATTTAATTTTTCCAGCAAAAAGTAGGGGGCTACTGCCCCCCGACTCGCCGCTACTGAAATAAAGTACGTCTGAAATAATAGTCTCACCTCTCAAAATATTTCCATTTGCTCTCATATTTTGCATACACTCAATGCCAACTACATTCGAGGGGTTAGGTTAGGTTTCATTTTAGTGTGCCAATGCATTTAATTCTTTTATTTTATTAATATTGAGTGCCTTACATATCCCTATTAGCACAAGATGACCTACAATATTCATACGGTATTGTGCAACATTCAGAATATCATAGCAACATTGTAGAATATGTTGTGCTAATAGGGATGGTTCAGAAGGCTGCAAATGTTACACAACTTTCATAAAAAATAAGAAACAGCATTTACATTTTCACTCCTAACACCAGTATTGTATAGCAAACGGATTTGGAAACTCTCCGAGCTTTTGCGCCGGGCAGAGTTATTTTCATCAAAATGGGGGAAAAGTGAAGAATGGGAAGGTTATGTTTACATTTTATTGAGTGTGATACAACAAAGAACCCCAGAAATGCTCTCATATGACTCATTGCTTGACACCCCTTTCCGGTGTAAAATCATCCACAAGTGGTAGTCTCGGAATCCGTTACTGAACAGTATCATAAAGCAACCCATGTAAAAGAAAAACTGCGGCATTCATTCGAACATTAATTATAATAATTTCTCTTATAATTAATTGTTTATGTAGAAATTAAGAACACATTGTTTTGAAGAAAAAACCCTTTTCTTCCAAGAGTCAAGGTGGCATTCAGGAATGTGACCACTTTTGCAGGGCCAGAGTACCAAATAGGCAACTGCTTATGGGTGCACAACATTATTAATGATTTATACATCATCATAAACATTTAAGGTTATTTTGAATAAAACCATTTTTAACTCTTTTGTTTTTTAATTTTTTTTGTAGGTACCCCAAATTCCAGTCCTGTAGACGCAAGGCTTCGCAACAGTGGAAAATCTGATGTATAGTCTTATCCTTACATACTCTTGTCTTATGCAAACAGCTGCTCAATAAATATACTTCTTACCACTGTTTATTCACTTATTCTCACTATTTATTAAAAAAACACACATGGAAAAAAAAACTATAATGAATAAGTTAAATATCATTATACAAATAAAAAGTTTCCATCTCCACTAAAAATGTAACATTTCCCCCCCCCCTCCCCTTTAATTTTACATGTCAATTAAAAGTTAAATGAACATTGTTTATATAAAGTTTTCAAAAACTGTATGCAAGCTTTAGCAGTTTGTGCTAAGAATTTGAGATTCAAAATTATCAGCTACTATAACTAAAATGAGATTATTTGTTACAATATAGTGAACTTTTGATTTAACTGACTAATTGGGTAAAAGGATGTCCATAAAATACCTTAAATAGCAATTGCATTTTTCTCATATTGTAAAATGAGGAGAGCAGAAACAATTTTAAACTTCAAGTATGAAAATTTGAGTTATTAGGAAACAATCATGGGTTTCTGCTCATACTTGAAATAACCCATTATTTCTAATTCTTGCTCAGCATGATTAACGTGTTAAATTCTGTATTAGATTTAGGGAAGCATAAAAAGTAAACCAACAATTTCAAAAAAGTATTACTTAATACAGAAAATAAAATATTGCATGAAATACCTATTTGCTTTAAAAATACATAAGGTAGAAAATTGAAACATATTGCCACCAACACTGTTATTGAAAACTAGCAGCCTTTGGCGACTAGATGGTTTGCTGGGGATATTGGTTGTGTTCAATTTCCACTAAATCTCTTATACATAACTTGATAGACATGGTTCTCTCAACAAAGTATTTTTAAACATCAAATTCCAATAGACTAAACCGTGTTATTTTAGTAGCCTTATACCTAATCTGTTTATCATGCACAGTGGTGTAGTATCAAAATAAGCAGTTCCGGAAAGCTCTAACCTGGGTGACAAAAATCGCAGTGTTTTAAGGACATTTTCACAATTTTTTCTTATCTGTTCATGTACATGAACTTCCCTAATGGAATCGAGTCACATTTGCATGAAAATAACTGTTTGCAACATTTAACATATTGTCTTACTCAATGCTGTAACTTCATTTTCTTATTCCTAATGTAAAATGTGCAGTCAATTCCAAGCTTTAAATGGTGCAGCACATTTTATTTGTATTATAGAAGCACCTCCGACAAGCGAGTTGGATTGAAACATGTCGATAAAAAATGAAAGTGTAATTTTTCAGTATATTGAATACATTACTGAAGATCGTAGAGGGTTTGTCAGGATTCCAAAAAGCTTTGTCAAAGAATATGAAAAATGGACACAATTAAATACTTGTAGAACACTGAAAAGGGTGCAAATTTTATCTCATCAATGACAACTATTGTTGCAGATAATGCATAGAAATATTTTTTTAAAAGTCAAAGTTCAGGAAAAAGCTGTACAACTAAATTTGTATCATTCAAAAGATAATTTTTGAATTTTAAAGATGATGTAAAACTCATTTTGTACTACAGTATTTTAGGAAATTTGCTTCCTTTTTAATTAAAATTTCTATTAGGTGAGCATTCCCAACATCCAAAAATAGGTTCTATACCAAATATGGTACCTCCAGGTCCAACACACATGCTCACTTTTATTATTAGGTGAGATGAGGGAAAAGTCTTTAACAATGGTTATAGAACTCGCTATAGTTGGCAGAGCATAGCCATATCTAGCTCTTGTTCCCAAATTCTGCTATAGAATTACTTATCACATGCTCAGGTAAACTTGTTTGACAAAGAGAACAAACATAACCCTATTTTCTAGACAAAAAAATTATTATATATCATTTAAACATTAAAAAAAAAAACTTTATGCACAATATAATCTCCAAGGCTGACAGCTACATTAAATGGCTTTAATTTCTCATCTTCAACTTTTAACTATTTTCCCCAGAAAAAATTAATTTTACTGCATTAAAATAGATAAAATTATTGGCAGATTCATTATTTATCTTCAGGAAAAGATAAAAGCAGTGGTTTATAGATTATGAGACAATAAGAAACACTGATTGCCACCATTTCTATTCACCTCACAAATTTTTAAATTCTTTTGCTTTTCTATCCCTAAAAACTTGAACTAATAAAAACAAATTCAAAATAAACTTAAAACAAAATTACAAATAACTTATGTGGGTTTATTTTCCAAGAGTAATATAAAACTCCTGTACTGATCAGTACTTGCAAATAAAGTTCCGAGTAAACAAAGTTGTAGTCTAAGGTATTCTTGTAAAGGGGAACAGTCGAGTGTTGCCAACCAACAAATCGCAACTTCTCAAATATGGCTTATTGTCAACATTTTTTTTATAAAAAGTAACTAATGTTAAGTTTAAATTTTTCTCTATGTGATTGTGCAGGGATGGGGAACCTAGACTTCTTGAGTGGCCTTACCAGTGATTTACAATGAAACATATAATTGTCTGCAATAAATTAGTAATTACAGAACAATAACCCTTAAAATTCTGCTCATGCGGACTTTTGCCCAACTGCTGGCATTTAATGAACCATTTTAGTGCAAAAAGGTTCCCCGCCCTTTTAATTGTACAAAACTTTTGCTTCTATTCATACCATATTACAGTGTTCCGAGTTATTCATATT
Organism: Araneus ventricosus; assembly: GCA_013235015.1. Lineage (NCBI taxonomy): Eukaryota > Metazoa > Arthropoda > Arachnida > Araneae > Araneidae > Araneus > Araneus ventricosus. The sequence goes on along the minus strand of BGPR01002406.1, from coordinate 72,379 downwards.
ATATTCCTTGCATAGGGATAGTCACAATATACAAACCATAGTTTATAAAGACTTTGCAAACCTTTTTAAAATTTTATCTAATAAATCAAGATGGATAACTATTTATTTATTGTTTTTATATTAAGTATTATAGACCCAACAAATGCAATTTGCTACTTCAACTGTTAAATGTTAGACCTTTGTTACAGACCAAAACAAATTTTTCTCCCACATGGATTACTAGCAATAAAACTGTATATTATTTAAAGTTCAAAATTGCATACATTTGAAAATTTTTCATAATTTCTTGTTTAACTGAAATTATACTTTTTCACTGAAAGTAAAAAAATTCGAATATTATTTCAAATATAAGAAGAGAGAAAGAAAGGGAGGGGGAAAAAAATTCTCTAAGCAGATGAGAAAGGCGATTTTTTAAAAAAAATCAGAAAATTTAAGCAGAATATACAACACAAAATTAATCAAAAGAATAATTTATTTTATTCCAACACCATTTTACAGCATTATTTCATATGAATGTTATTAAACAAAAAGAACATAAGATTCTACAAGCTACCCAATTTTACATATATAAATATATACAAGCTTTTCAAGTTCAGTAAGATTTATTTACAATTTATAAGTATAGAAATCAAAGCATTTTTCAAAAAACAATTCTGTAACAATTTTCTATAAAAACTATATAAATTTGAAAAAAAAGGTGACAATTGTACAATTTGTTTTCAGAATATTTACAAAGAAATAAACACTTTACATTTGTCACTATCAAAAATTATATAACATACTCATAACACATTCACAATGGAATAATTCTAAAAACTGTATCAAGTCTCATTTTAGATTATTCTTTGAATTGTCAGTTAAAAACATGAAAATACTGTCATAATAAAAGAAAGTGACCAAATTATTCCATTTACTTGTTTTTAAAAAACGTCTATCTTTTTGGAATGATATATATAGATTGAAATAATATATTGTTAATTATTAAAAACACCTCTTGCCTCTAGAAAGTTATGTTCAAGCAAATGATATCAGCAAGACAAAAATCTTTATTAGTATTGATCTATTAAAAAGCATATTAAGAATAGATCAGTCCATTATATATTTACTCTTTGAAACATTTGAAGTCGAGTACTGTTTAAAAAGAATAAGAAAAGTTTTTTTTTTAAAGTTAAGTCTTATACATTGACACATCTTTCGTAAAAAAAGACTACTCAAGTGGTTTTAAGTATCAGCTAGTATGAATAAGAATAAAAACAAGATGCTTTAGCTATCTAAATTCTCGAAGAATACTAAACTAAAAAGGACAGAACACTCTTAATACATTCTTATCACAATTACATATTTCCTTAAAAATTTTATATCAAAAATGGCAAGCCCAACTTCCCCCTAGCTGGAGTCAAGACTGGAATGGCACCAGAAATATTCTTGCTGGACCTCCTTCTTTTGCTCAAGGATTTCTTATTCTGACTGGTATTTAAAGATTTCTTGTTTTTGTTACTATTCAAGGAAATCCTGGTTCCTCCTGGTTTGCGAGTTGCCAGTACAGAACTTCGCAAATTCCACCTCGATGTGCGATTCAGTTCACTAGCAAAATCTGTGTAAGTTGTACCATTAGGAGATGTTCTAGGCTGAAGTGCATTCGACTGGTTTCTCTCCCTCAGAATCATTTTCTGATCTTTCCTTTGAATTGCATTTGGACGACTAGTGAACAACCTAGTAACTTTGGACATTGACTTCCCAGTAGTATTGGGCACCATTCTGGAGCTATGGGCAGCAGGAGTTTGGAATAGAGATACACCAGTACTGGACTTAAGCATTTTGCTTGGAGCTGATTTCGGAGTTGTTAAAAGCGGTCGTTTTCCTGGTGTTCCTGTGACATTACCCAACTGCAATAAATGCTGCTTGTGTCTTTCTTGCTTCTCATTTTCCTTTTGGTTAATTCTCTCCACCCATTGATTGGTTACAAACTGTCTATAATCTTCACCATAGTATAAAAATGGTGAGCCTTTTTCCGCTTCATAAATCTCAATATCTTGGAAAATATTGTTTTCTAAAGCTGGAAGATCTTTTTGTAGCCTCTTCCTCTCTTTTTCTTCTTGCAGCAAATTCCCTTTGCGATTTTTAAACCTGTTTGGATCAGCTGCTTTATTTTCGAAAACAATCATCAGTTCCCACAGTTCTTTCCTCTTTTCAATTTTTTTAATAATATGCTGGACATCTTCATAATAGCTCTTCCATTTTTCAACTTCAGCTTCGTGGGCTTCCAAAATTTCATCAGTTGCCTCAGCACTGGAAAAGTATTCAAACTGTTGTCTGACAGCGTCTGAAAGATAACATTTATCCCAAAGATTATGCAATTCTTGACGAAGAGAACTTATAAACATTTTAATGTTATCTTTCTTAATTTTTTCACATCTTTCAATTTCTTGCTGAATAGATTTTATGGTCGAGAGTCGATAATCAACATGATTTGACAAAAACACAACTCGTTTGCTCTGATCTACTTTCAGCCTCTCCCATAAGGTATTTAATTTATTCATCAATGTTTTCTTTTCAGCCTCCAATTCTATTTTCTTCTTCTTAGCTTTGCTGATAATTTCCTCCAAGGCCTTAAATGTCTCATTAGAAAGTGAAAAATTTTCCTTCTCTGACAAAATTTCTTTTTCCAGGGGGGTTTCTGGAGTCAATTCAGTTGTTTCCCAAATCGTAGTCAGTTCCTTTTTTGCCAAGCAGAATTTTCTATGACGCATTTCTTTTTCTTTTTTAAGCATTTCAATATGTTGTTGAAGCTCATCCAAATCATTTTCCGACGGAACTCCAGTGTTAGAAGGAAGCTGGTGCTCAGGCATGTTTAAAATTCGGCAGAGCTGCAACTCAACACTCTTTAAGTCTCGATACGACTTTAATCTCTTGTGTTTCAATTTAGATAAGCTGTCTAATTCTTGCCGCAGCATTTCTTCTTGCTTAATCAAGGATCCCTCATTCACTTCCTTAGGGGATACTGACAGAGCCTTGGATAATTCTTGTATTTTGACCCTATAATTTTCAATACGCTCTTTGATGTCATTACAAAAAGTAGTTTCCTCATCAAAAATATCTTTTAAAAGATTTTTTATATGAACCCATACTGCTTTTGCTCTTTGTGCTTTTTGGCTACTGTCAATACCAAAAATTTTCCACACATCGTACAGTCTCGTCAAAGCTTCTTTTACAGTCACGAGTTCTGCTTCTGCTATTTCCTCTAAAATTATTTCATCATTATCCAGTTGATGATTATCAGCATCCATTGTGATACACTAGAACATATGTCTAGGGAAACGAGAGATACCTAATAAAAAATAAATTTAATTAATTACAGATTTTTGCGGCTAAATAAGATAATTTCAAATTTACATTCAACTAATGAAAGACATTTTGATTATTTTTGGAAGAGAAAAATTGAAAATCAATAACAAATAGGGATGAAAAAGCGGCTCAACTAATTACGTATCTTTTTTTTTTAAAGTCATTCAGCATGTAATAAAAAAAAATCATTTGGGTGAAAGCTTCAAATAATAACCCGAAAAGTTGCATTCTGTTTGACTGAACATTTTTCTTTTTTACCAATAAAATGACAGGCTTTTAAAGTATACAATAGTTAATATAAGTAAATGAAATTAACTTATATTCTGATTTTCCTGAAAAGCTGTTATTCTCAATACAGTAATGTTTTTTTTTTAACTATCATTATTTTCAACTATCAGTAAATAATCAAAATGAATTGGTATAGAACAATAAAGGGTAATTCCATTTGAAATCAATCAATAAAATAATTTTTTAAGGCAATGTTCTTAGATTGCTTATTTCTTATACTTACTTCTAAAATGAAAAAAGTGAAGTTTCAATTTTTTTCAGTCATTTTATTTCAGAGTCATGAATCTGAAATTTTGAAAATTTTTAAAAGACTGTAATTCAAGAACTATTTGACCTAGAGAGCTGAAATTTATGACATTTTGTTCAGTTTCATAAAATATATAACATCACCAAGTTATTAAAAAAAAAAACAATTTCTATTTTTAAAAAATAAATTAAAAAAACCCTCAAAATCAGAATTTAATTTTTTTGGAAAATATATACATCATTTAACCTCATTTTAAAAACATTTATGCCAAATTTTCATGATGGTATACTCCTTTGGTTATCGCAGTAGAAAAATATTTTTTTTATTGTGATGTTAGTGCGAATTCTGTTAAAAACATGCAATTGTATGAGCCTGAAGAGTTACTTACAAGGAAATAATGCAAGGTGGTTAAATTTAAGAATAACCTATTTAATTACAAACTAAATTATAAGTTTTACATCTTTCAACAAAAAATCTTACAAAATGTACTTCTAGGGCTTGAGGTAAAAATGTATCAATTATTGGGATATAAAATTCAGTGGTTTATATAAAACTGTATTGTAGAACAATGGTGTGCAAACCATAGGGTAGAGAGAAAATTTTTGTGGGTCGCTGAATTCAAAGAAATTTATTTTACAATAAAAAATATAAGGCTTTTCTTCAAAAAACCAGGCCGCAACCTCTCTGGGGGTTGTGAAAATTTTTTACATAAAGTGAGGGGGCGGAAATGAGAATAGTTTGCGCACCACTGTTGTAGAAGACAGTTACTGATTGTAGTACTATTTATTAAACACAAACTTACATACAGTAAAAGCTTAACTAACAGGCATGCTTGGGAAATGCCGATTTCCGGATACCTGAAAAGTCCGGATAGTTGAGTGTGATGGGAAAAAGGGGGGAGAAGATTGTAGCTTTTTTTTTTTTTAAAACCGATTCTATCCCTTAATTTTTTTTTTGGTTTTTGATTTTGTTTTTAGGTCTTGTTTTTTCGGCGAAAGGTGAGGAACTTTTTTTTTTCTTCTTTGGTTCTCACTTTTGCTTTTGAACCCCTCCCCCCCATAAAACAAGTCTGTGTGTGTCACTGTACTGTATATTGCTTTTTTCCTCCTTCTATGCACCTCCATGTGGAGCGGGCATTGCATTCTAGAAATAAATTGCCCGCGTGAATGGAACGCAGGCGCACTAAATTTTGGCACTCTGATGTAAAATTTTTAGAAAAACTCATTTTCTAATTTTTCTAGTTAGTTGAGCTTTCTGGATACTTGAATGCCAGATAATTAGAATTTACTGTACTAACTTTGCCACAAAGGAACTCTGTCTTAAATCTTAATACAGGCATCTTTTCTTCATACTAAAATTTGTGCTACATTTGCCATCTCCTCTTTCCGGACTTGGTGTGTTCTGCCTGTTGCAGTGTTTGGATGTAATTTACATTTAAATAAAGCTTCTTGGTACTGTCAAAATATTTGCTTTTCCTGGGTAAGTGAATGATGGTGATTGTCCGCTCGGATGAAGAAAAGAAACTTGAACTTCCTACTCCATCTGATCTTTAAAAAAAAAAACAATTGCCATCCACCACTTATTGTTCTAGGCACATGCAACATATATCCTACGATTTCTTCAAATAGAATGTCTTCATCATCAAGGCATTATGAGTTTCTGTACTATCAGAAAAATATGTTTTTGATTGGACCTTGTCCTTGTTGAAGGGAATGAATGCCCGGAAGCAGAAAGTGCTTAAAAGTGTGACGTACGTGGCAGAACAAACGCAGTCTTTGCAGAACATTTTATCCTTTAAAAAAAAAAAAAAAAAAAAAAAAACCCATGATAGTATGTTCAATAGAACAATCAAAGCGAGGCACTCTTTATGCATCGGTATCAGAATGTGTCCAGCAATCCAATTTATTGCCTTTCGAATATGAGAGACACATAGAAAATGTGAAAACTTATCTTCACATCATGAAGTATGAATTAACACAGATGGCTAATTCTGAAAGCATGGATGGATTTCAAAAATACTTAGTGGCTTTGCCATCATGCTTTTTTTAAAAATACAAAACTTTCACCAAAAATATCTTCTGAACTAAATACATATAAGACTTAAGAACAAGGTGCGGTTTCTCACCAAACTGGGAAATTGCGCCAATCATCCAAAAAGTTGCCAAATATCCGCCATCTTGAATGGTGTCAAGATGGCGGCGATTCTAATGCCAGCCATAGCAAAAAATGTAGAGTAAATAAAATTGGAAATAGTGCATAAAATTGCAAATACTACATAAAATTGTATGAAATTTAACATGAATTTTCTGAAATTCTGGCAAAGTTTTAGGGTTGCCAACAAAATGAAGAAGGTTACCACATTTGGCGAGGGGAAAAAATTCAACTTGGCGGACCGCACCTTGTTCTTAAGTCGAGCCTAAATACATTTCAGGGAATTCCTTTTCCTTCCCTTTCTGTGAGCTCCAAAAAATTGTATTCTCTCTGTGATAATTTAGAAATCGCTCCTTTTGCTTAGATCTATAAAAAATAGTAAATTATATTGATTCCTTAATTCGAACAACATAGGGTTTATTTTGAAAGAGAGGATGACATAGGTATTATAAAATAAACAAATGTTCTGTTTAATTTTGAATATCTGATTTCAGCTCAAAATGTCAATTCTGACCAGAAAGTAGACTTGCAAGTTCTTTCAAATTTTACGATCAGTTTCATATATATTTTCATATAAGTTTTCCCATGTGTATCACACACATAAGAAAAAAAGCTCTGTTCTTTTGAGTATACTATTTTTATTGACTGGATTTATAAAAACATAGAAGAGTGCAGAAAAATTGGTTCATTTTTTTCTGATTAAGGCTCTGTTAAAAAAGGCTAAGGCTCGACTTAAGAGCAAGGTGCGGTCCGCCAAGTTGAATTTTTTTCGTCGCCAAATGTGGTAACCTTCCAAAATTTTGTGGGATTCTCTTTATTTAGCAACCCTAAAACTTAGAGCCAGAATTTGAATATTGCTCTCTCTTCCTTTTGCCCTCAGGCGTTGAAATTGTGTGGTTGGTTTTTGGACGGTAACGGTTTTTAAAATTTAATTCCGTTCGGTTTTTTGCTGTTTGGTTCATTCCAGGTCCTTCCATAATTCCCGTTATGTCTTGTCGCGTGAAACATCATGCTTTCGAAAGCCAAGCTGGTATATATGACTTAGAATTTTTGTATGGATTGAAGAAAGGCAGCAAGAAAGAAGTGATTGCATGGTGTATGGGTATGGATATGATCGCGAAAGAGTATGTTTGTCCGACATGTGGAGAGAAAATGGTTTTGACTGAAAATAATTGTTCGAATGGTTATGCCTGGGTTTGTTGAAAGTTTGGTGTGAATGAGCATCATATTAAAAGGACCGTGAGAAAGGGCAGTAGGTTCTCGGAAAGCAAGTTGACAATACCCGAGGTTTTGATCCTCACATATTTGTGGGTGAAAAAAACACCGAATGACTGGATTGTGGATGAAATGAATGTGTCCGAGCCAACTGTGGTTGATTGGAAAAGTTTTTGCAGGGAAGTTTGTGTGGATAAGCTTGTGAAAGATAGTAAAGAAAAGATTGGTGGTGTCAGAATGATTGTAGAAATAGATGAAAGTAAGTTTGGTAAAAGGAAGTATAACAGAGGTAAGCAAGTGGATGGTAAGTGGGTGTTTGGTGGTGTTGAAAGAGGGAGCAAAAAGAGTTTTTTTTGCATGGTTCAGGATCGAACGGCAGAGACGTTGATCGAAATCACCAAAAATAAAACGTTGAGCCTGGGACCACGGTACTTTCGGATTGCTGGGTTTCTTATAATGGCTTGACGGCGGAAGGCTATGTGCACCACACCGTCAACCATTCTAAGAATTTCAAAGATCCCGTAACGGGTGCCCATACCAACGGCATCGAAGGTACCTGGAATGCGATCAAAACTGACTTTCGAAAGCAGGGGACAAGAAGAGTTGAAGGGCAGTTCAACACGTATCTTACAGAATACATGTGGCGGAGAAGCCATCGAGGTGCCTCAATGAAGTCTCTCTTCCCCTCCTTCATTCGAGGCGTCACGGAATTATATCCGTCTCATACGCAAGATACGGTCGAATAAGTAAGTTCGTTTTTTTTTAAAAAATATCAATTGTTTTATTATATGTAATTGATAAATTATGTGTTTCATTCATATAAAATGTCTTATGCAGCGAATAGGGGGGTTTCAAAATTAATTTCTAATGCATCATTTTATCCTGAAAATTTCACTTAAAAATTGAGAAATTTCATGCTAAATTTAATACAATTTTATGTACTGTCGACATTCTTTGCTATGACTGTCATTAGAATCGCCGCCATCTTGGAACCATCCAAGATGTCAGATATTTGGCGACTTTTTGGATGGTTGGCGCGATTTCAAAGTTTGGCGAGAAACCGCACACTGTTCTTAAGTCTTACCAAGGCCAATCAAGAGCTTGAAGCGGAGATCCCCAAATTAATGAAATTTATAATATTTAATACTTGTATTCCAATATTGGAAGCAATTTGTGAATCATGGGGATCCACAATCAACAAAATTGTTCAAAAAAGACCCACCGCAAGTGATGGGGATGATGCAGCAGTTGGAACAACTGACAAAAGAATGTATTTATTCCACTGGTGTACCACCTGGCCATAAATCCGTCAGAAAGTTGTTAAAAGTGGTCATTGTCGCAATATACGGGCCAAATTTTAATAAACATTTTGTGAACAGTACTTCCTCATTAATGTTGCAGTATCTGATTTCAAAAGTAATCGACAAAATTGCAAATTCTGAATGTATGCCTTGGTTTTAATATAATATTTTGTCATTAATGAATAATAAAGATGCTACTGGTTAATTAGTATTTTTATATCTATTTTGCATTTTACTGTGATCTGCCAAATTTGGACAAACTGCCTGCAGAACATTTCCAACTGTTTGAGGTCATGTTGCAGAACACTGGATATAATTCTGTTCCTGGGAATGAATGTATGGAATTTAATATATTCATTTTCAAATAAAAAATGAGATAGGTAGCAAATTTTTTACTCCCCACTTGAAAAGTTTATCCTTCACCAACCTGTTCATTGTCACATTGGGTGATGGACTAGAAGTGATCGTCACTGGGTGACAGCTACTAAGGCAGACACCTTTGAGGTAGTGATAATCATTGTGATGAAAGACAAGATAATTAAGCATGGCTTGTGTGGTCCAGGGTGAGATAAGGCAGAGAGAGAGAGAAACTGTAGAGCCTTAATTAAAGACATTTCATTGCCCTGGATTCCAAATTTGACAACTTTTTTTTAAAGCAAAGCTCATTATTGTGCGAACAGTGAATGAATGTCAAATGTGAAAACCCTGCCTAGGTTTCTGCACAAAGTCCTTATTAAAATCCAGATCTAAAAATTATGCGATTAGTATATTGGAAATATTTTTTCTTTAAAAGTAGCTTTGAATATCTGAAGAGTCAAAATTTGACTCCAGTATTTCAAAACTTGTTGCTGCTCGAGTTGTGACTTATTTTGATTATCAAAATCTTCTACTACCTAAGCCTGACCTGTATGAATGAATTAAATTATATAAGAATTTTTAATATGAATAGACCAATTTTTATACTCAAAAAGTGCTTTAACTGCATCCCAAAGGAATGCTGTCATGAAATATGGCATACATGTTGCTAAAATGATATTGAAATATATTTTTTTTCAAAAAAATTAAAAATTCGTTTTTAAATAACCGGGTCATACTAAATACATTTTATAAAACATCATACAAAACTTAACAAAATGACACAAATTTCAGCTCTCTAGGTGAAATAGTTCTGGAGCTCTAGCCATTTAAAAATTAAGAAATACTGAAAATTTCAAAGATCCTTAACTCGGGGAAAAACAAAATACATACACCTGAAAATTTGTATTTTTCATCGAATGCATTAATACTACATCCGAGTCAAAAATAAACAAAATCCAAAGACATGAAGTTTTGGCTATTGGTTGATTTGATGTGGAATTACCCTAAAATAATTCAATTTTTACTCTCAATTCAGAATTAATATTCAAAAATAATATTTCTAGTTTTTCATTACTTTTCCTAATGCAGGAAATAGATGTATTCAAAAATTTAAAAACTTTACAATTCCAAGCAAATATTATATACTTTATTATTTTAGAACATCTTCATAAATCTTCCTGGCATACAAGAGTAAAGTTAAACTTTATTCCAGTCTTCTTTGAATGTTGTTTGGATACTTAGCTTATTCACTGATTAATTTTGTTTCAATGGGAAGAAATATCAAAGAAGAATGTAAAAATGTTGTAGAGCTTTTTCACAATTTTTTTCTCTCCTTTTGTTATAATCATTTTTTGCAAATAAGCTATTAATAAATTTTTTCCAACTATTCATTTATTGTGATATTTCACTGCATTTAATTAATTAATCACTTACTTGAATGAGACTATCATCACAGAAAATATTATAGCCACTCATATGATTTATTTCATCACAAAAATGTTAGTGACAAATTTCATAAGTTTCATTTTTTCAGTTTCTTGTATGCAAAGAAAAAGTAGTGTATTCATCAGAACATTTTACTTTGAGATTTCCATAAATCTCAGTGTAAACCTTTCTCAATCTGAAATACACATTTTCCTAATAACATTTTAGTACAACTAAGCAGTGTAAAAAGCTAGTCTAGCTCAGAGGGTTTTCTTAAACACATTCGTCCCCGTTGGAATCATCAACTTTTATTGCTTGGTCTTGCTGACAAACAGATTGGCAAATTTCCAAGTCTGTTAGTGTGGCAGCTATTGGAATGTCCTCGTCAATGGACATACACTCTTCCTTTTACATACCCTCAGGAGGTTCAATGAAAATTACCGACAGTCACGTCCCTGCCTGCTAAATGGACGACCTTCAAAGACAGGTCACGAAAAATAAATCCCAAAATTCTTGGAATGAGTGGGAAAAGTGGTCCCCAGATGTTCCCTTACAAGTGGTGCAAGAAATTTTATGAATGCCAATCTTTAACGCTGGTTGAAAATGAGGGATCAGCCAATTCTCTACTTCAAAACTGATAACATTCAACGATGTAGTGATCACACTAAACGAATAATTTCATGTACATTTGAATACGTTGGTTCGGGACCAGAGGTTTTTGATAATATAAAGCGAATGATAACATGAACCGCGAGCAGATTAAGCAGAGTCTACTGTAATTCTATTATAACTTCATATTTAGAATATTGTTTTAAAGATGGGCACAAAGAGGTAACAAATTTTTCTTGAAGAAATCAATACAACAATATATACATAAAAAACATTTAACTATTCTGTATAACAAATGAGTAACATGTGATAGACAAGAAATATTTCAAAGTGGGACATACATTGCCTGATGGCATTAGACATAGAATTTTGTCTTTTTGATAAACTGAGAATTGCAAAGCTTTCTAATCAAACCTTTACAAGATGGAAAGTTACACTATCTCTATATATAATTCTCTTATGTGGTGACAAAAAAGGGTCAAATTTCTTAATCACTGTTTGGCAACAGATCACAAGTTTGGTTTGTTTACAACGGTGGGAAGACCGAGGCAACGATTTTTTTTTTTTTTTGAGTTAAATAGTTTGAACAAAATAAATTTAAGTCTTGCAGATTCAATTAGGAAAATGAATGAATGTCGACTTAATAAATCCTTTTTAGTTAAAAGGTTGAGGAATGGACTATTTCATCTTTTGATTACTCACATTTTTCTGAGTAATCAAAAGTAACAATTTTTAAAAAACATAAGTGACTATGCAGAGAAAAATGTTGTACCTTTCTTGACTAAATTGTAACTGGCGCGATTCTGTAAACATGCGAGAAAGCTTTCTGAGCAACATAACATGAGTCAACTTAGGATCTTATTAATATTAAAAAGCTAAAAATACATATTTATTATGGCTTCAATTATAGTTAATATGAGCATGTTTCAAGCCACTTTTCTCTTTAAATGGTCCTTTTTTAGATAAAAGGTTGTAAAATGGGTTATATCATCTCTTGACAACTTAAATTCTCTGAGGTTTAATACATAAATAACTGCACGGAGAAAAAAATTTATATCTTTCTTGGCTAAATAACAATATCTATGAATGTGAATACATGTGGGGAAGCTTTTGTCAGCGACATTTCATTGAAAATAGGGTATGTTTAAAATTTTGGTGGAAGAAAGATAGGGCAAATATAACTGTTGAAGATATTGTCAATTGTGTATGGAAAGAAGTTTTAAATGACTGATTTCTGATTGATGTAAATAATTTTGATTTTTAAACATCTTAGAATTATATATATTAGCATTCAGATTTCTTTCTAACATTTACATATATATTTCTGTGCTGGGTCATTCCATGTCAAATCAACACAGTTTTTGAACAAAATTTACCTCACCATCTCAGATTTTCACGAAATTTGGCAGAGATGTACTATTGATATAGACTTGGAAAAATACCAAATTTCATCAAGATATGTGGACTCCTTTTTGAATTACAGCAATTTAAATTTTCAAAAATTTGCCCAAAAACAGCAAACGGAAATTTTTTGAATTGCTCTAGGAGCTCTTCTAATTGAGCTGGAGAGCTGGGACAGGTGTCATTTTACAGCCTTTTGCATGCTCTTTCCAATGGTACACAACATACTATAGGTTAGTATTCAAAATTTTTTGTCAAAATTTAAATTAAAATTTTAATTTTAAATTTTTCAAAAAGTACATATTTTAAAATTTTCAAATTAATTCCATGAATAGTTTGTATTGTTGTAAATCACCTGGCAAAATATTTATTTGGGATGACAATGGGTTAATAGTTAAAAAAATTTTAAACTGAAGCTTGTTTTTCATTAATTCCCTGTATTGAGCTGAATAATACAAGAAGGCTAATGTTTACACTTCCGTGAAAATAAATATGAATGCTAACCTGAAGGAAGAACACAGTAATTAGTCTAAAATAATTAAATCGTACATATTTGTACTTGGCACAAAACTTATTAGCTCATACTTTAAGAATAAACAGATAAAATAATGACAGTAAAGCAGGGTGCGTAGTGAGAAATTGCTGCAAAAATTAAGCACTTTTAAGGACTTTTTAAGCACCTTAGCCAAAAAAATTAAGCACCTTTGTACATGTATGCATACGTCGAACCACGTATTATCTAAACATTTAATAATTTCTTTTTTAAAATAATGCATAGTTTTTATTGAAAATTTTAAAATATATTTTTTAATTTTAAATATGCATTTTTTAATTTTAATATTTATTTCCGTATTTGCACAACGTCTTCTATTGTAAAATAAAGAATGAATTTTTGATTTTACAAAAAAATTAAAGATGATAATGCAAATTGTTATTATGAAAAATTAAATCAACTTTTGTAAGATTAACAATAAAAATCTGTTACCTGTTTCAAGATTTCTTAAAATTAACAAATTACCAGTTCATTTGCCCCTTCGGGATAATCATTCCATTATTTCAATATACGGTGCTACCCATTGTTGAAGTAAGAGGAAGCATAAAAAAGATCATTAATAGTCCAGTCAATGAAGGGTTTGAAAAAAAAAAACATTAAATCATATAGTTTTGAAAATTGGTACACATGTCCGTGATGGTCTCCTGATGAACATACAAAAGTCCCTGGCCCTGAGTAATTTAACGAATTAAAGAGTGTAAAATTCCCTACAAAAGTATACTTTTAATTTTCTTCTAGATTTAATGATTTCTGAGATAATGGGTTTCACAGTTTGCCACCATCTTGGATTTCATACCACTTTTTAAAGCGTTTTTTAATATATCAAAAACTAATCGATTTGCAAATTTGTTGTAATCAGCAAATTAATGAGCGTAAAATTCCCTACAAATACATGCCTTTATGTTTCTTCTATCTTTAATAGTTTCCGAGATAATGGGTCTGAAAGTTTGCCTCAATCTTGGATTTTATCTCCTTTTTCTCAGTTTTTCTTGAATAGCTAGAAAATTATTTAGTTTTCAAATCACACATGATACAACAAATTAAAGAACGTAAAATTCCCTACAAATGGGTGCTTTTATTTTTGTTCTAGTTTTAATAGTTGCCAAGATAATGGGCTTCAAAGTTTGCTACCATCTTTGGATTTCATCCCCCTTTTTACGTTTTTCTGAAATATCTCAGAAACTATTAAAACTAAAAGAAAATTAAGAGCATGTATTTATAGGGAATTTTACGATCCTTGATTTGTTGTATTACATATAATTGAAAATTGAATAGTTTTTGAGAAATTCAAAAAAGACGAAAAAAGGGGGATGAAATTGAAGATGGTGGCAAACTTTGAGATCCATTATCTCAGAAACTATTATGGGTAAAAGAATAATAAATGCATGTATTCGTAGGGAAGTTCACGCTGTTTTATTTGTTAAATCAATTGTAATTTAAAAACAGAATAGTTTTCGAGATATTAAAGAAAAACTTTAAAAATGGGGGGATGAAAGCCAAGATGGCGGAGCGAGCCGCACCCTCAGGACCGGGGACTTTTAGTATGTTCAACAGAACTCTCTCGCGAACATGTGTACCAATTTTCAAAACTATACGATTTAATGGAGGTTTTTTCACAACCATTCGTTGACTGGACTATCAACTAAGATTTTGTTACAAATCCATCTACTTTGAGACAAGTTATCTCAAAAACTATTAAAGCTAGAAGAAAAATAAAGGCATGTATATGTAGGGAATTGTACGCTCTTTAATTTTTTAAAGCAAATATGATTTGAAAATTGAATAGTTTTCTAGATATTCAAGAAAAATTTTAAAAAAGAAGTGAAATCCAAGATGGCGGCAAACTTTGAGACCCATTATCTCAGAAACTGTAAAAGCTAGAAGAAAAATGAAAGCATGTATTCATAAGGAACATCAAGTTCTTTAATTTGTTAAATCAATTGTAGTTTGAAAACTGAAAAGTTATCGAGATATTCAAGAAAAGCTGAAAAAGGAGGATCGAAATCCAATAAGGGTGGCACGAGCCCCCCCCCCCCCCAGGATCGGGGACTTTTAGTATGTTCATTAGAAGTCCCTCACGAACATGTGTATAAATTTTCAAAACTATATGATTTAATGTTTTTTTCATCCCCATTTTGGGCCTCCGTTGACTGGACTATGAGAATTATCTTAACATGTGTTGACACCCTTGGATCTATCTCACCCAGGATTCCTTCCCCGAATTCTTCCCTTTCGTCGGTTTCTTTTCTAGATACATCCGGTAAACAAAGCTTTAAGACTATGCTTTTGATATCGTATTCAACGTCTGGTCTGGAAATTTTAAAAAAAACAATGTTTTCTTTGAACTTCTTGTGAAATTAAGCACTTTTTAAGGACCTTTTTTTCAAAAATAAGCACTTTTAAGGTGCTTAAAAATGGTTTTCAAATTTAAGCACTTTTTAAGCACTTTTCATGACGCTACGCACCCTGTAAAGGTACAAACACAAATCAATACAAATAAAATTAAAATAAGATATAAACAAAGCATCTGGAGCATGCTAATGCTGCAAGCAATCAAGATCACAATGAAAATACAAAAAAACACCTAACATAATGAATGAAATTCTTAAGAAATTAATATTGAACAAGGAAGGAGCAGTTTTCTGGACAGCAAAAGGAAGAAAAGTTCATCTAGTGGCTTCTTTAAACTGCTCCTTCTTTGTTCAATCTTAATTTCTTAAGAATTTCATTCATTATGTTAGTTGTTTTTCATACTTTAAAAGAAGCTTACAAACATTTCAAAGACAAGTTTCCTTGCATAAAAATAGGTTTCTCTAAATTTGCCGAGTTGAGACGGAAACATTGTGTGTTAGCTGGTCAAGTGGCACACACTCTGTTTGTGTATGCCTAACTTACCAAAATGTCAAATTGATTATAGACAATGCTAAAATGAATACTGTAACAAATGGCAACATAAAAAATTACAAGCAATGCCTACCAAAAGTACTTTCTAACCCATCAACAACTGATTGCAATATATGGGAAACTGTGTTTACTGTCCAAGTGAAACTGAGATAGGTACAATTGAAAGAATCTTTTGCTGTAAATTTGATTGAACAAGTTCCAACAGTGGGTTTCAGTTTGCCAAAAACAAGTTTCCTAGAGATCCTTTCCTTTCTTAAAACCTTAAGAGAAATCTTCAGAAAAATGTTTTGATTTATTCTGCAGCAAGTTGTCTTCTTTGGTTCAGCACAACTTCATTGACAAACAACAGGGAGCATTCTTTAATTACAGAAAAGGATATCTCAAATAGTTTGCTGTCACCTGTCATTTTTTTGAAAATTATAGCATAGCAAGATGAAGCACAGAGGTATCACTGGACAAGCCAACAGGTCACAATCCATCCTTTTGTAATATATTTCAAACAGGAAAACTAAGTTGAACATGTTAGTTACATAGTTGTTTCTGACTGCCTAGAGCACAACACAGTTGCTGTTTACACCTTTAAAAAAACTCCTGCCCTTTCCGACATCTAAATTTCAAAAACTTCCAAACAAGATTTTTTTATTTTTCAGACAAGTCTGCCACCCAATACAAAAATAAGAAAACTTTTTGAAGTTCTGCTTTCATGAGGAAGATTTTGAAGTGAAAGCAGAGTTATTTTTTGGTCACAGAACATGGAAAAGGATCTTGCGAAGGAATAGGGGATTCAATAAAGAGACTGGCACCTTGTGCTAGTTTACAATGAACATATAAAAATCAAACTCTAACCCCACAACAACTTTTTGAGTGGACTGTAGAAAATATTACCAAGGTAGATTTTGCCTACTCAATCCAAGGGGAATATGCTGAATCAGAATTGTTCTTGAATAGTCACTTTGATAAAGCATTGGCTATCCAAGGAACCAAGTAATATCATGCATCCATTCTCAAAACTACACCAACATTATTGGTGAAATACTTTTCATATGATTTGCAGGGTTGGGAAAAAGAAGTGTCAAAATATCCAAATAAACTGAAATTAGAAGACATATCAGGTTACATCACCACAGTCTATGAAGGAAACGGGTGGCTCGGCTATGTTTTGCAGAAAAATGAAGAATTTGATTAAGTAAAAATAACTTTTCATCATAAAAGCTAATAAGTATTCGGCCAAAGCACAAAAACATATACAATTTAATTATTTTAGACTAATTACTGTGTTCTTCCTTCAGGTTAGCATTCATATTTATTTTCACGGAAGTGTAAATATTAGCCTTCTTGTATTATTCAGCTCAATACAGGGAATTAATGAAAAACAAGCTTCAGTTTAAAATTTTTTTAACTATTAACCCATTGTCATCCCAAATAAATATTTTGCCAGGTGATTTACAACAATACAAACTATTCATGGAATTAATTTGAAAATTTTAAAATGTACTTTTTGAAAAATTTAAAATTAAAATTTTAATTTAAATTTTGACAAAAAATTTTGAATACTAACCTATAGTATGTTGTGTACCATTGGAAAGAGCATGCAAAAGGCTGTAAAATGACACTTGTCCCAGCTCTCCAGCTCAATTAGAAGAGCTCCTAGAGCAATTCAAAAAATTTCCATTTGCTGTTTTTGGGCAAATTTTTGAAAATTTACATTGCTGTAATTCAAAAAGGAGTTCACATATCTTGGTGAAATTTGGTATTTTTCCAAGTCTATACCAATAGTACAACTCTGCCAAATTTCATGAAAATCCGAGATGGTGAGGTTTATAGAGTGTGTTGATTTGACATGGAATGACCCTGCTACCATAAGATTTTAATTTTAGAAATTAATGAAAAATTAATTTTAGGAGCTCATGCAATTTCAGATAATTTAAATTTACTTTCAGTAAATAATGTATTTATAATTTCCTATTACTAGCAGAAATGCATAATTGTATGGCAAGTGAGCGAAGCGAGCTGGGATCACATAAGTGATCCCAAAAGAATTACAACGTGATTCTTGGGAGTTGGGAAGCGGAGCAAGCAGGGGGTGTTGCCCCCTAGTTTTTACAATATTTAGTAAAAAATATGGAACAGCTTTGATATATGGCATCACAGGCGATAATCTTGTATTGGCGGCTTTTTGTCGCCTACCCGAACATTGTATCGTTAAGTCGCCAAAATAAAATTATCGCCAGTGATGCCGTATATCAAATCTGTACCAAAAATATTAAGAATAGAAGCTACTCTTCTCAATAAAGAACAGTTTTAATTAACACAGTATAAATAATAAACTATTATGTAAATTTATGCAAAATTCACCAGCCATTGAAATCAAACTTACTAACTTGAAAAATGAATTTAAAAAAAAAAAAAATCCTACCAAACAAATTAAAAGATAAAATAAACTACATATATAAAAGATAATTCTGGCATGAATTACTTATTTAGTTACAAAAATTAACAAATTATTTCAAAATAAAATAAGTCTGGTGCTCAGTTATTGTCACAAAAGATCTAGAAACAACAAAAAAACTGATAATTTGTATCATATCACATCTAATACTCAAAACAAAACTGGCTGTTACAATTAGCACTTGATAATAGTTTGGTTCTTCTTTTAGTACTAATTCAGATAGATACCTACTCAAAAAGAATAACAAAACTATTTGCAGATGTGAACTATTTACCATACAAGCTGAAGAAAACTAAGCAAATTTTATTGACTTTCTGCTAGTTATGAATTTTTAAATAAATTAACCCAATTTGCACCAGTTTTCGCCACACTAATATTATATTTTTAACAGACATTTTAATGAATTTTAAGTAAAAATAAATCATTTTTATGAAATATATATTTTAGTACATTATTTTCAGTTATTTTAAATGTGATTTTTTAAAGAATTTATAAAGATATGTAATAAAATTTACCTAAGCTGATTTTAGCTGCAGATTTCAGTTTAAAAAAAAGAAACAAGAATGCAGAAAACAATTTGGTTGATAAAATACAAACTATAATTTAATTTGGTTGATAAAGTACAAAATATATATACCTGCATAATTTTTTTTTTTTGATAAAATAAGAAACAAAAAATGGAATAAATTTACATTGCAAAAGCATAGATTTTTTAAAAATCTTACAAATCAAGATTTTGCATTATTATACTCACTAACAATATCCACAAATATGTATTTTTATAATTTTTAATTCCAACATTAATCAAATTCATCAGAATCATTTTTAAAATTAGAGCAATCCATGCATATAAAAGAATATTCCTCATCACTCGAATCAGGTTCCTCAAGTAGAAATTTTCTAACATAAATACGAGGTAGACATTCTATTTGGAGGAATGGAGATGCTTTTGACATTCTATTTTGAATGGCCTTAACTGTATTACCAACTTTAGGTAGTGAGTAGCAAAATTTTTTTATGGAAATGCTACCTGCCTTCTTATTTTTAATTGGAGCCATTACTATGTCAAATGAAAACAAAACTAAATCAGTTACTTTTATTTTAGAAACAAAACTAAATCATTTACTTTTATTTCAGAAACAAAACTATATCAATTACTTTTCATTTTAGAAAGAAAACTAAATTAGTTGATTTTATTTCATGCACATATTCTTAAATTTATGTAATGGTTCAAAACACAACAATGAAGTTATGTGGCCAAAACGGGAACATGTAGTTTTCCACTTTTGGCCACCTGCATGGCCAAAACTGGCACATATAGTAAATTTAAAGTACCAGTTTTGGCCACCACCCATTTAATCTTAAAAATAATGAATTTTGATATGAAATTAGAATAATAAGAAACCTTACCTCATAAAACTTAAGGGTAATCAGTTTAGATTTATCATTTAATTCTGAGAGCTTGATGATGAAAAACTGCAAATACTTGTTCCGTAGCAAAAACGAGTACACAGTACATGATCATGCATTTGATTTTTTTACAAGTCGCATGTTTAAGAAAAATGAACCAATCAGATTGAAAATAGTAAAATAAGGATTGTTTAAAGTATTGGAATGCTTCTTATTAGTCAATTTGAAATTACTGGTTAATTATTGGAAAAACAGATACAATGTGGCCAAAACTGGAGCATCTACCTTAATCACCATAATGAACAACGTTATTCAAATTTTATCTCAAAAAGTTAAAAATTTCAATTTAATCTTATATAACAGAAAATACAGATAGAAATAGATCATGAAATTATAAAAAATAAATAAATAGACTTTTAAATTTACATTAAATTTAATTGTCAACTTTAAAATTTATTTGACGGAAGTTTATTTTCTCACTAACGATAATAAAAACATTTTACCAAAACGGATTTAGCATACAAGGTCAGCATATTCCTCAATTTCCACTTTTTTTAATTAAAAAAAATTCTTAATATGAAACATAACAGAAACATCAATTTAAAGTTTTTCCACAAAACAATTCAACAAAATTATAAATTTCTTCTTATTTATACAAAGAGCTAGCACCTATTTCAACAAAAATTTGTGGATAAATCAAAATGCAAATTTCGAAAACATCGAAACACTGTACCTATCCCAAGTAGAGAAAAATGATAAAACTCAGCATACAAGATACTTAAAAACAAAAAAGGCACCTACATAGTAAAAAAAAAAAAAAAAAATAATTTCAACGAAACTGTTTGCTACAGGGGGAAAACAAAGGGCTTGTTAATCACAAAATTCGAATAAGGTGAGTCTGTTGATACAACCGATAATCAACGACAATATTTTTTTATTTCAGAAGAGGAGAAACATGACTTACTTTTAGAATGCCACAGAAACAGGATATTGTATGTTCAAACAAATAAAAACTTGTTAATGTGATAAATCAAACCAGCATTTCACACAATTATTTAAATTGAAATCAAATTCAAATTTGAAATACCGGGCTACGGTTTCCGATAAAATACGAAAATATGATTGTTATTGCCAGATTTGAAAATGATTAAATCCCATATGGCTTTTTAGCAACGCATCCAAACATTAAATCTTAATTATGTTTGTAAAATAAGTAGTATCATAAATAAGTTAAGCAGTTTGTTGCTTCAAATCCCATAACTCTTTATTTCAAATCAAATCAAGTTAAGCCGAAATTCTTAGAACATGCGGGCATATTTTTCAACAAACCTGATTTTTAAAAATTTGAATTTGAGATGTGACAGAATCTATAACCCTATGGACAAGTTTTCTGGTTTGTTTACTTATATTTAACCTGTCCGATTTGAAGATCCATTGACTTAGCATTGCACCGGAAATAAGAATTACAGCCAGGTAAATAACTCCCGCCTAGCGAAATGTGAAGTTTTGGGTCCTTTTTTCTAATCTTATGTTTTAAAATGGATGCAATTTTTAAAAATCTGTATTGTGGCCTGATTACTTTTTATATCATATTTAAGCAAGAGGTACGTTGATCAAACTTTGTTAAAGATCCCGTAAGCAAATCTGTTCAATCAAACAATCAATCAAACATTGTTAAAGATCGTTCCCATAAACAAACCTGTTCAATCAATCAATCATCATATGTGGTGTTCGTTAATAATTTATTTTAATGTTAAATTATGTATTTTTTTGTACCATATTGTTTTTACTTGCATAATTGTATGGAAATTTTCAGTGTTTAAGCTGTAAAATCATTCATAAGCTGCAGGAAAACGAGTTTAATACATGCTGAAAGACGCCAAAATATTTGCTATTTTTCTGGATTTGTCAAAAGTTTTTTTTTAGACATTTACAAATGGAAAATGTTTTTTTTAAAGAAGTCGTAGTGATAATTGGCTTGCCATAATTTTTCTTGTTTTAAAAAATAACAATGGCACTAACATTATATGATTTGTATACAAACAATAAGGATTCATCATTCAGTTGTGTATTTTATGATTTTAAAAGTAAGCATCAATTAAGCTATAAACAAAATCACTTACACATCTGTGAAATTTCCGAACTGTTGAACTCTGTATCTGTTGCACCATCAGTTATTGGATGTCTTATTAGTCCGGGATTGTATTTACCATCTGTTATTCTTGGGTATGAATTAATTTTCATGTATTTTATTTTCTGCTTAGCTATTATTGAGATAATTGTATTTTGCATGTTCTGAAACTTGTGGATTGAAGAAAACAAAACTTTATAGCTTACATTACTCGGACGACTTTTCCATGTACACAAAATTAAATGAATTTTTTTTTTTTTGACTGCAACCTCATTAGAAATTTTGAAGTATCTGTTGCAAAAAATTTCCTATTCAAGCTTATTTAATTATAAAATCTTGCTTACAGATTCAAAAATAATTTACAGTATTTTTGAATGATAAGAAGTTGCTTCTGTTCATGAAAGCTGCAATATTTTTTTTCAAAGCTTGCATGTTTGTTAGTTGACTGATTTTTGAGACACAGCCTCATAAATTGTTGCTTTATCTCAGATTTTCTTGACCATTCACTCATATTTATAAAAATTAGGCGGTTATGTGTTGTAGTGGCATCCGAGCTTACTTGGTGAACTTCGTATTACGCCAAGCAGATCACAGCTATGATTTCGCTATGATGACAATTTGGCGAGATTTGGCAGTTGCTTATTGGGACTACTATAACACATAAATACTAAAAATTGTTAAGTTTTTCTATAAGATGAGAAAAGATTGAAACTTTTTTTGATAACTGTGACCATCGTTTTGCATAGCTTCCATTACATATTTGTGTTGTGAATTATATTACAGATTTTATTTCCTTAATCAAATATATTCTGTACACTTTTTACATATTGTTACAAATTTGTATAATGGCACATTATTTCTATGGTGCATCAAACAATATTACGAATAATGTGTGCTAATGAATGCTATGTAACATAATATTACATAGTGTAATTTGATTTAGTATTGGACAATTGATGAGACAGTATTAGTCAATTAATAGATTTTACTTAACTGCATTATAGACCTTATCATTAGCAATTTATTTTTCTTTATGTGTGTATGATGGATTGTTATAATGGTAAAACTGTAGTCTATGGTGCGGTCTTGTTTTTTCGCCATTTTCTCTTGGCACAACTTCAAGTGGCATCGTCAACTTTTGTTTAGGGTGTGCAGTGGTCTTTTTATTGGTCTCTTGTGCACACAATGCCTGTGGCATCTGAATTTGGTATCGGGCAAATTTTTTTAACTTAAAAAAACATTAGTGGCTTCAATTTCAGTAAAGCGGGAACCTAGTAGCTTTGCTTGTTCATTAAATGTTCCTCTATGTTTTTTAAAATTTCAAAATGAGTTCTCACCTCAAAACGTTCCTACCTCAAAAAGTTGACAGCAGCAAAGACTTTGAAGCCATGGATATCAAATGGAAGACTTAAAAAAGATTGCAGGAAACAAACTGAAACAAGTTCCTTCCTCAAAACATCAACAAGAGTGAAGAATCTGTCAGTCTAGAAAAATCCTTTGGGAAATTATCATAATTTCCAAAATTCAAAAAAAATTGGACCAATAAAACCGAAGAAAGCAAAGAGGAGACCAATTAAAACAAGGTATAAGAAGCGGCGATATGCCAATAAAAAGATCGCTGCACATCCAAAAAAAAAAAATCAGCATCACAGTCGAGGAGTGCATCTCTTGGCAATTAATAGTTGCCGAAACGAAGTGGCAGGAAGCAGCACTGCACACTACAGTTTAACCGTTATAACTATTAATGCAGCTTGAGCATCTAATCAGATACCTAGCATTCCTTTTGTCTTTAAAAGAAAATATTCCCAGGCTTTGTCAGTGCTGGGAGTTAGAATCCAGGGACTATACTAATAACTTGCAACTCAGGACTTTTTTTTTTTTATCAATCAAGTCAATCTGTCATAAGGGCATGTATAAAAATCTGTTGGAAAATGGATGAATTTCTTGTAAGTTGTGTGTGAAACAACTAGGTATAACTCTAAACAACTAGGTAGTAGTTAACTCTGAGTGCACAGTAAGTCTGATTTTATTTTAATGGCACAACTTCCATTTTTGGCATTATTGTACCTGGCTGTGGTTAATTAAAATATTTTAAAAAATTAATTAACAGTTATAATAAGGGAAAAACAGGCAATTTGGCAGTAACTGTAAAATAGCAATAACTATAAAATTTAATTTTTTTTATGTATTGAAATAAATTTACATGCTTGAGTCCATATATGCTTTTTTTTTTTTTTTTACTTTTGATAAACCTAATTAGAAAGTTAAGAAATAAAGTATCAATTCAGCTTCTGTGTAATATTTATGTGATTTTTCAAATATGATCTGATTATTGAAAGCAGTAACCAAATGAACATGATCTTCAAATTTAGTACTTCTAAATTGGAGGGCTTTTCCTGTAGAGCACTAATCGATAAACAAACACACATTTATTTTTGTAATTATTAGAGATACTCGATCAACTCGAATTCTTTCATAATGCTTTTAGATATGTTTTAATGACTTTGTTATTGAGGTTTTGACTTTATGGTTAGAATTTTTCAAGGTGTAATATACAGAAATATTCTACCTTGATTATTCTTATATTATATTACTTTAACTTATACAAAAAAAAAAAGAAATCATGTAAAAAAACTGGTGATATTCAAAACTTCAACCTCAACAAGTTTTGCATGATCAAATTTCTGAGTTCAGTCCAGACATTCTCAGATACAAGAAAAAGATTAATTTTTTACTCAAGTACTAAAATATTACTATGATTATGGGTTTTCAAACCAAGTAGAAAAGTAGATTTTTTTGAAAATACTTCTTTTACTCTGTTAAAGAAGTATTTTTGACCTGATATAAAGTTACATAGAAACTTTCAAATGTAACATATGAGGTTGAAGGCATATTGGCACCCAGGCAGAAAACAGAGGCTGTGGTGACCTAGTGGTAAGGTCTCGTCTTTGAGGCCGGAGGGCTCCGGATTCGAAACCCAATTCCACTGAAGATCTGTCGTGTATAGGGCCTGCACATTAAGTCATGCGTAGGGAGTCAAACATTCTCCAATTGGTATGGTGCAGAAGTTTGGAGAGTGGGTGCCAGCTCAAGTGTCGTCCTTGTCATCTGACCGGGGTTCAAAATTATGAGGTGCATCCCAAAATAGCTCTATTGTTGCTTCAAAACGGGACGTTAATATAACTAAACTTAAGCCAGGCAAAAAATAAAAGATATAGTTAATGTGCTACAAATGAAGACTTACCATGACTCTTCAAATCAACTAGAAGAGTAAGACTGAAGACATCAGTGACAATGAGACAAAGGTAAATAAGCCAGAATAGGGTCTATTATTGGAACAAGTTTCTGCCAATACTTCTCCTGAAGAAGAGAGTTCTGTCATCTGACCTGGATATAAGCATCCCCATCGCATGATCTCTGAATTTAAATGTACTTAAATAACACAACATGGACGGTGTGTTTTTAAGGAGGAAGTTATGCCACAAATGATGTAAACATGATAACATGATTCTAAAATGCTTGCCTTCTAATCTAAAAGTGCCTGGTTTAATCCTAGCTGAGATGCAAAATCTGTAAAGTGAAAATATGTCATGCAAATTTTAAAATTATTCTTCTAAGAGTTCTAAAATATTTTAGAACCCTCAACATCATTTCTATGTATAATTCACTATAGAAGTAAGAGCGTTTCAAGTAAAAACTGTTGTGATAGTTTTTGTGTGAGTGTTATTTGCTTAATAATCAGTCCCTATGAAATTATCTGACTTAGTCATTTCTATGTGGCAATATTAACCCAGTTTCATTGTGATTTGTTTTTCTTTATAGAATTCTAAGAGTCCACTGTTCCTTTGTATTTTTGGATGTACAGAAACCTTGTGCTTCTTTGAACAATATTCAAAAATATGTTCCTATCAAAATTATATTAGTTGAAGAACCATTCCTTAAGGTAATTTTTTTATTCATTTCTTGCTGTAATTTTGAAATAATTATTTCTTATTTTTAATATACATAAGGATACACATACATTTTTAAAAGCTTATTAAACATTTTCTTATGCAGTAACTTCTCTTGGTTGCATTTAATTTAATAGGCTTACTTCCCACATTTTATTATTAAGATTCTGAATATTCATATATTTTCTCTTGTAAAATATCTTCAATTCTCAAACTTAAAATAGTTTTTCCTGAAAAAAAAAAGATGATTACTTTTTAAAGTTCAAATGAAGGTATTGTAGAAAATTTTGATTTTTTTATTTGTCAAAATATTTACTTTTTATTTGCTGATTTTTTATGCTATTAAAATGTTACTCTGAAATTCTTGTTATGCTTTGCTCATAGCCAGTATCATCCAAGAATAAAATGATATTGAATGTACACTTTTTAATCTGTCGAATCATTACACATTATGTTGATAATATGAGTGAAATTTTAAATAACTAGCCATATTCAAGTGTTTTAATCCCACTTATATGTTATTATTATGAAGATGAATTATTTCTTTTATGTTATAGGTTGTAAAGGAAGATCTGTGTAATTGCTGGCATGAAGAAGATAAAATTGTTTTGGGTGATTTTTCAATAATTTTTCTCCAGTCATTGGATTGTCACAATGACCTCTGTTTTAATTCAAGGAAAATTTATCCAAATGTTTTGAAAAATGTTTCTAAATTGGCCTATGTCATTCAGACATCGGGCACAACTGGGGAACCAAAGATTATACAAGTGCCTTGCCAGTGTATTGTTCCAAATGTTTTAGACCTGAAGTAAGTTTTTCATTTTTATAACATTATTGTTCATTTAATAACTTTTATTATGCTATTAAAATATATTATGTTATCCTAAAATTCTTAACATGCTCTGCTCGTTGCCAAAATCATCCAAGAATAAAATGACATTGAATGTACACTTTTTATTCTGTCGAATCATTACACATTCTGTTGATAATGTGAGTGAAATAATGTGAATGATAATATGAGTGATTTAATAGCATTATACCAATGAAAATGAAGATAACCAAGATTAAAATATTAGTACAAATTTAAAAAATATGTGTGCAAGATTGAATCGTGTGTACATTGAATTTCAAATATGACAATTATGCACATCAAAACTTTCTGTCGAATACTTTAACAGGAGGTATACACATAATACTGCTAAATTTTATATAAAAACCTGATATTTGAGTTGATTCTTTTTGGAAATATAGAGTTTTTCAAACTTCATGAATTTCTGATCAAAAGTATATTATAATAGAAGACGATGAGGTACACTCAGTTTGAAATAAAAACTTAAATTCAAGCTAAGTTGCACTGTAGACTTAATTGATGATTGATCATTCAAGTTATATTTCACCTTCTCTTTGTATTTTGTGCTGTGCTCTTTCTGCATATAAGGGTTTTAATATTTGCCATCTGTATATGGTATTGTGTTTAAAAATCTTAGTTTCTTGCTGTTTCTTATACTGTCCATGCATACCTGTATATATAGTTTCTTATTCTTTTTATGAATAAATAGAAATTTCATTCTACCATTTTGGACTGAAATAAACAATATATACAATCATGCGTTAAGTTTGTGAAAGTTGATAAAATATGCTTTGTCTAGGAACAGGCAGAAACTTCCAAAACAATGTTTTGCTAGCCATTACATCCATATTAAGTCCAATTTTTTTGTATTTTATGAAAGTTGCTTAAGTTTTGGACACCAGTGTACATGTGCTATGTCGGGTGGGAAATCTGCAGCCTTTTTGAGTTTCTTATGGGGCTTTGCCAGTTATTTACAATTTGCATTGAAATAATATACTGTACTTTTCCGTTAGCCGGGCGCAAATGTCGCTAATTGTGGACCAAACATGAGCCAAGTCGCCAAGCGAAGCAATTTGGCGCAAATGTTGCCAAGTGAACCAATCGTGAGCCAAGTCACCAAGCGAAGCGATTTGGTGCAAATGTCTCCAATTGTGAACCAAACGCGAGCCAAGTCGCCAAGAACGAAGCGAATTTCTGTTAGCCGGGCGCAAATGTCGCCAATTGTGAACAGCCAAGAGCGAAGCGATTTTCCGTTAGCTGGCCGCAAATGTCGCCAATTGTGAACCAAATGCGAGCCAAGTCGCCAAGAGAATGGTTATAAGAAATTTGGCGGAATTCTACATTATTTGGCGATTTTTTGCTTGCGCCCGGCTAACGGAAAAGTACCTAATATACTTGTCAGTAGTATAATGATAGTTGCAGAACAATAACCTTTAAAATTCTACTCATGTGGCCTTGTGCCCAACTGCCAAAATTTAATGAGGCCTAGTGTAGTGCCGGTCCTCATATGACAACAGTTCAAATGAGTGGTATGTCGTTACGTTTTTTACAGAAACATATTTATGTTTAATCTGTTTCTTTTTTAGACAGAAATTCAATATTTCTTCAGAAGATGTACTGATGTTATGTTCACCACTAACTTTTGATCCTAGCATTATTGAAATCTTCCTTGCTGTTTCAGCAGGCTGTACTTTGGTAATTGTACCTAATCAATTGAAAAGCATTCCAAAAAAATTCATTGAAGTCATCATTAATAGCAAAGTCACTGTACTTCAGGTGGGTAACTTTAAAAAATAGTTAAAACTATGATCAGATTGGTAACTTTCAAAATGAAAAATATTCTTATGTAATATTCTAAAAAATAAACTAAAAATCATTTTCTTAATGCCTGTGTAACAGTTTTTTCTGAGAAAATTTAGACCTTTTTTTGTCCTTTCACTGTAAAATATTTCCTACATTATTATGTATAACTTTTGTACTTCCATTTTTTTTTTTTTTTTTAAATTTCTAGGCTACACCAACTCTCATTCAAAGTCTTGGAGAAGATTTTATAAAAGATGCACTTCTATCCGAGAGTTCCAGTTTACGAATTCTAGCGTTTGGAGGTGAGCCTTGTCCTTCCATAGATAAAATAAAAAGGTGGAAAGCTAAAGATAATAAAACAAGGATTTTCAACTTATATGGATTAACAGAGGTTTCTTGTTGGGCAACATGTTTTGAAATAAACTTAGAAAAAAAGTAAGTGCTATTGTTACTTATTTCCTTAAGTATCAAGATTATCTGTCACTCAATTATAAATAAAATAGCAAACTTAAATCAAAATATATGCCAAGTAATGGAAAGATTTGCAGTTAAATATATCTTTTGTTTCACATTAAATGTCTTGTATAATTGTCTGTACATTCTATTTGTAATATCTTGGTTTGAACTCCACTTTAAATAGCTGATTGTTTTTAGCCATTTAAAGTCATTTATCTTATACCTTGAATATTAGTAAAGGGTTATCTATTGACTTTATTTGATTGTAAAGGAGCAGTTGCAGAGTTTAAAAATTTTTTGATTACAAGTGGGCGATTGTGTGTTATATAAAGAATTTGCGTTCATTTTTTAATTTCAATTATTAATGATTTCGTGAGTTATGAAGCTATAATTTAGCAGCATAGCAACTTTTTTTTAATACTGTTAATGTTGAAACTACTAATGATTAGTCAATCATAGATTAATCATCGAATCCCTATTGTTTGCTTGGATACCTTGAATTTTTTTTAAGCCATATTTCTGATTTGACTTAAATTGTGGTTAAAAAATATACCAAATTTAACTTATTTAAATTATATTTGTTCATTTGTTCTGCAGATCAAGAAAACTCTGTGTCTCATGTGGAACTAAGATTCCATTGAATCCATGTATAGTCTGTTTCAAGCATGTTTTAGATAACCAGATATAATGTTCCTAAACTAAAAAATATGAGCTTCAATAAGAATTGTGGGATTCTTTGGAAACAGATCCTGGCCCTTAATAAAAGGCTTTAAATTTAATTAGAGGTAGAAAGCCATATTTAGCTGTTTCAAACTGTAAATTCCACATAAGTTTATATGAGGAATCAATGTTTTGCATTATTTCCCTTAAAGAGTCTCCTGGTAAATTCCCAAACCCTTCTACATTTTGAACGGCAATAAAAATATTCAGCATAGTTCTAAATTGAGATTCCTAAATTTGCTCCAAAAAGGAACAATAAACAAACCTACTTCCAGAGTTTGAAATTTTAAGAAACAGGTTTAAATGAGCTTGCACAAACAAATATTCTCATATTTGCAGATTACTTGCAATTTGTTTAAATGGTATCCCCCCCCCCTTAATTCTTTCTAATAAATCGCATTATAACTGAAAAGTGCTCAAATGTAACAAATCGTTTCTTCATTGAGATGGGTTCTCAGATTATTAGAGTATGTGATGTGAAATATTTTAAAGGAATAAATAACAATATTCTGCAATGCTTAGTGATAATTGGATATCAGAAATAACTATTGTTTATGATTAAGTAGATCTTTTCTTGTTGCACATATCATGCACATTGTTTTAAAGATATTGTTCTTAATATATTTTGATATAAATGGTTTTGTTGTAAAATTAGTTATGCTTATCATGATGTTCATCCTGATTTCAATTATAATACAATATAACAGTTAATAATTAATTTTCAAACAGCTCATGTATTTTTGACATTAAAGGTATTTTTTACCATCCATTCCTTTGGGCGAACCTCTTCTAGATACAATTATTGAAATCACTGAAGGAGAACTTTCTGTCGGTATGCATTCTCACTAATCTGATGTTAATTTATAAGTTAAATTTTTATTCAAACATTCATTTTATTTAATGCCACTATTTATGACTGTAATGAATATGAAGTTCAGTTTTCTTGGTGTTTGCTGTATAAAATCTAACTTTTATTATAACTTGCATATGTATTAAATTTTTATAATAATGCATCTCTTTTTCTTCTTATGCTTAAATTCTTAAATGAAATGTTTGTATATGAGTGATTTTTATTTCTCTTGCATACCTTGTGACCAGTGAATTACTTTTTAAATTTCCTTAAAATAAAATAGAAGTCTCTGAAAATGAAATTTTATTTATATTACTGATAATTTGATATTAAAAATTATTTTTTATGGAATATCTCAAATATACACCAGTGAGCCAAATCATTATGATCACCTATCTAACATTTTGTTGGTACACTTCTAGCTTGCACAACAACATCAATACATACAGGCATGAATTTGGGGGTGTAGTGGAGCTGGAAAGCACTGGAACGTCTTTCCAGCATTGCTTTTTTTTTTTTAAATGTGAAATAAAAAATTGTGAAAACATCTTTAAAAGAGCTTGCTTTTTTGTCACCCATGTTAGAGCATTCCAATATTGCTTTTAAAGCATAATGGCACTGCTTATTTTGCGACTGCATGAACTGATGAGTTTCCAGTATGTATCCGAAGGCAAGGTTTACCAAAAGTCCAAGCACAGGCCTGTCACGTTGTATAAATTACACCAGAGTTGGTCATAAGCTCTACTGGAGCCATACCATGACATCTGACAAATGTTCCATTGGATTGAGATCTGGGGAATTTGGTAGCCAGGACAGTGGGTGAACTCTGGGTCATGCTCCTAAAATCACATAGACACAATTTTAGCCTTGTGGCTGGAGGCATTGTCTTGTTGGAAGGGTCTGCTATTTGGGAAAATAAGCACCATATATGGATGTAACTGATGCACAAAGACATTCAGATAGTCTACAGCTTCATAGTATGCTGCCTGTGACAACAACAGACCCACGACAGGGTAACCAAGTGAACATTCTCCCACACCACTAGGTGAGTTGTGTTTGCAGTACATCGATCCAGTAGTTGTTTCCTGGCCAACTGATGAATTTTGACACTGCCATTGGTATGATATACAAGAAATTATGTACTTCTGACCAGGTAATACCTTAACTCTGTTCAGAGATATGATAATGATGCTTATTTTCCCCCACCATAAATTATAGTGGCACCAAGTGAATAATGGAACTTTGATTTGTCAGCAGCAGTGGAGTCCCATTTCTAAAAGATGAAGACAGCATTCACTGAACTGTGTACTCTGAAAGATATCTGCTTTGCAATACATTAAAATATGCAGGCAATTCGAGTGATAGAATGGCATCAATTGTGCTTTACCAAACATGACAGCCTATTGCACATAATACTTTGCCTTCATACTTATTGTTTTTTCCACTTTCTGTAGATTTTGATTGCTCTAGCATAAGAATAGCTGGCTAGCTCCAACATTTCTAAAATGATAGTTACAAGGCATTGAGCCATGTTCTGCCCTTTGTCAAACTCACTTAAATCTTGGCATTTAACCACAATTAGAGGAAAAAACATTCCAATATTCCAATTAATAGCTGTGATTCACTTGCATCTGTCATTTACCTTTAGGTGGTTGACATGTGCACTTTATACCACCATGCTGTTCCCAAGATTCAAGGATAAGGTTGCTCATAATATTTTAGTTATTCAGTGTATATACTTGTTGCAAAAGAAATATAAAATTATTAACAGTGTTTGAGTGAATCATTATTGAAAACTTAATGTTCATGATGAAATAAAAGGACAAAAAATATTAAATTCTTCTAGCTATATACACAATTAATAATAAAAATTCATATGTTTCATTTTTTTTTTTTTTTTTTGTTTAGGAGGAGAGAAAAGATGGTGTGTGATCAATGATGAAGAATGGCCAAATAATGATCATAGAATTATGCGTAAAACAGGAGACTATGTTATTCAAATTTCTAACAATTTATTGTACTTTGAAAGTCGAAAAGATAATGTCTTGAAGTTCAAAGGACGAAAATTATCATTACTTAGAATAAATACTGTTGTTGAAGGTATTTCTAGAATCACTAATCATTACTTGAATTTTGATCCTGAATCTTCAAAGCTTCTGCTGTTTGTGGTTCTTGACAAAAAGAGCAGTGGTGAAGAACATATTAGATATGAAGTATTGAAAAAACTCCAACAGTCAATTTCTGGTCTTCCTATAACAGAAGTGATAACTGTGCCTTACATTCCACTAACAAAACATGGTACCGTCTTTCTCCACATTTTTTTTTTCAAATGAAATTAACTTTATTCTCTGCAGAATTCTTATAAAATTTTTGAATGTTCAAAAGTAATGAACTGCACATAAATGAAAAAGTATTATATATTTTTAAAATAAAACTCCCATAATTTTTTTAGCATTAAATATGATAATGAGCTAGTGATTTATATATTTTATAAGTAAAATGTTTATGGCGATGTCTACTGTTCCACGCAATACTTATTTTGATGCTTTTTTAAATTTTAACATAATATTTATAAATTAGATATATTAATGAAGTAATAAGATTCTTATTATTAAAAGGAAACTTTGTTTTAATGTGTAGTTTTAATGATACTGAGTATAAAATTATAAGGGAGAAAAAAGGCAGTATTTACATGCATTTGCATATCCTTAGATCAGAAATTACTGTGCAAAAATATTGACATTTATTTATTTGTATTCTATTTTGTAGAACTCATAGGAAAGTTTTGAGTTCAAACATTATATCAATAGTTTCTAACCACTAGAGCATCTATGCTTTGGGTATATATAAAATTTTTTTATTAATGATAACAAAATGTGTAAGGAAAAGAGAAAGAGTTTTGTTTATTCACAATGATTTATGTTTGTATCTAATCATTTACTAACATAAAATAAGTTGAAGTCTTCTTATTTTTTTTTTCAATAGAAACCTACTTCTTGTACTTCATAACTAAAATATATTATTACTTTTAAATTAGAATATTATTAAAGATTTGATTATAAGTATTAATATGTAGATCATAAGCTATACTTTGTAATTTTTAAGGTTATTTAAAAGTTAATTCTGCTGTTTTTTCTTATTTCCATGTTCTCTTATTTAAAAATCATAACTTCACTTATACGCCTTTAGAATTTTATTTAAAATCATTATTCATCATAGTTCATCCTTATGAAAATGAATAAATAAATATAATAATTCCTTTTGTAACATATTGTAAGTACTGTTCAGCAATGGATTCCACTACCACTTTTGGACGATTTTACACCGAAAAGGAGTGTCAGGCAATGAATCATATGAGCGCATTTCCGGAGTTTGTTAGATCACGCTCAGTAAATTGTAAATATCACCCTTCCATTCTTCACTTTCCTCCTATTTTGATGAAAATAACTCCGCCTGGCACATGCGCAATAGTGCGGAGGGTTTCCGAATATGTTTGTTATACAATAGTTAAATGTTTTAGAGTGTGAATATTTAATTTAAATTTCCTTCTCTAAGTTTCTTTTTTATCTTTGTATAATCTTGTGAATTTTCTCCTTTTTTCTCTCATTTAAATTAAATTCAAAATATATTATTTTCAGGAAAAGCAGATTACAACAAATTGGTTGCATTAAAAAACTCAAGAAATCAGCAAAGAAAACTATGCGCGCACACTTCCAATTCAGCTGTTTTGAATATTCTTTCTGACTTGTGGCAGGTAAGAAAGTAGTTGTAATGTATTTATGCATGTTTTTATAATGTATATTTAAGCATTTACCACCTTAAAAATTAAATACTGATTTGATATTTGTTGATAACAATTAACAGATATATTTAGGTAGGCAATTTTTTTGTATTAAATTTCTAAATCAATGATGTTATAATGTGATTGGTGTGTTTAAATTGATTAATTAAATTGGTATTGGTGATGGGTCCTTAACACTTATCTGACAAGACATTTAAATAGCATCTACTATAGTAAAAATATACTTTCAAAACTGTTTTAATTGTTTAAATACAGTTTTTGCAACCTATGCACTGTCAATAAATTTAGCTTTTGGTTCTATTCTCACCACTGCAATTTTTAAATAAAACCACTGTAATAAATTTAGCATTTGGTACTATTCCCACCAAAACAAACTTTGAAAGCATTGGAGTAGTCTGAGTACACTACAAGCTGGTATATGGACAAGAGTGTCCAGTTTTACTCTTTATTTTAATGATGAAAAAAGTACAAGCAATAAATTATATGGCATACAAATTATAAAATAGTTTTTAAAATGTAATATATTGCATGATATACAAACAATAAAATATGTTAAGTAGAAATATACTCAATTTCGTGTAAAATAAATACCAAATATGCAAGTGGACTATGTGTTGTGCTATGATTTTCTTTATTTTTCCAAGTATTTTGTGGGAAGTATAGAAGATAATTAGCTGTGTATTGTCTGTTGAGCTCAATAATAAAGCAATTTAAATTTTGGGGGATTATCTGTAGGTCACTACCTTGATCTGTTGAAGTTTGTTTCTGTTTAGTGACAGTTTCACAATCTTAGACTCATACTAAATTAATGAAGAGAGTGGAAATTAAATATCGTATCCCTCTGCTTATTTAATACATTAACAACTATATGACACGTCACCCATTGTGTGTACTTCTAACTAAATGTATCATATGATAAATGTCATCTGTATGTACATTTGACCCAACTTACCATATGATAGTCATCTTTCCTAATGTAATAAATAACAAATATTTAGTTCATCTTCCAGATTTGCAAGAAATAAATATACACTGCTTGAAATTAATAGCAAAATCATGAAGTGATTATTAGATATATGAAAATCAAAGATTCTCAAATGTCCTATTTTTTTTTTTTTTTTTTTCCTTTCTCTCCTGTCCTGAGTCTATGAGATTATAACTTGTTTGTCAGACTAAAGGAACTTAATGTCTAGATCCTGTTTTATTGAAGGGATCGTTTAGCTGTCATCACTGTTTGATTTCATCTCCCACAGTTAGTGCTTCGAGTTTTTGAGTGTTTCATATTGCCCTTAATAGAAACAATACTTTAAAATTTTTTTTTTTTTTCAAATGGCAGCATTCCCACACCCTTTCCCCCCAAAAAAGAAAGATGCAAAATGTTGCTTAAAATCATACAAAAGAACAGTTTTTATTTTCAATTAATTCATTGTTGCATTATTAATTTTTAATTACCATGACTTTATTTATATTCAAATTATATCTTGATGCTTTTAAATATTTTAAGAATTGTAGAAATAAAAGTGAAATTTATATGTTCTCCATGTTATTATTGATTGTTAAACTGGTTCATATGTACTACTCACCATCATCCATTCCACATTTTACTCTTTCTGTTTGATGATATTAAAGTAAATAAAAAAATTTAATTATTTAAATATTTTTGTATAGTTTCTAATTCTGCTTGCTATTCTTTATTCCCAATATTTTAATTGCTTTATAAATGAAGTATTGATTATTTTTAAATTTTTATTCTGTTAAGATAACAGAATATAATATACAGTAATAATGTTTTTCAATAGTTTATTATAATGTGTACATATAATGAAATTTTAAACTAATTATGTAGAATTTTTGCTGAAAAAAGCAAAATAAAATTGGTTTATAAATTGCACCTAAAAGGTGTTGGTATTATAAAAAATATTAATTAAATTTCTATCTTGGCTAATATAGTTTTACCTTTGTTACAGAGTTATACTAATCAAGAGACAGTAAAGGATATTGATAATTTTATTCTAAGTGGTGGAGATTCTTTCATGGCTTTGCAACTGACTTCAGATATTGAATGGGAATTCCAAATACAAATACCAGAAATTACAGATAAACTTTTAAATTATTCATTTAGAGATGTTTATGAACTCATAAAATCTTATATGCAAGATACTCATGAAAAAAACATTGAATCTCAGAATACATTTGTTTCTGATAATGTATTGCCCAATGAATCTGCTCCAAAGAAAGCACGTCTTATTGGCTCTGAATGTTTTGAAGTAGTAACCAGAAGAGGTTATTCCTTAATTTGCAAGCACCTGAAGGAGAAACCTTGCAGTTCCAAAGTAATCAACAATGATTTATTGAACAGTGAAGAGTTGTCTTTGAAAATGAAATGCAAATTTGACTTGAAGAAATGTATAGATGCATCACCATGTGTTGCACATTTTTTTGAGTAAGTCTGCTTTCTTTTTCATTTATGATTGCATTATTGTTCATGTTGCTGGGTGTTAGGGTGGGGTAATTCACTGGGAGTAAAATCACAAGCAGTTTGGAAAAATATAACTTCCTTAAGAATATCCCCAATTGTATTTAAATCATAAATGTCACATCATACTTTAAAAACCTATAATAAACCTATTTTACAACAATAAAGACAGAATGGCATACATAGGAGACTTATGATTTTAAAGATCTCTTCACAAGCATTTCTTTGGATAGTCTTCAGGAAGTCCTGAACTCCTACTACTATGATTATTAAGATATTCTGAATGTTTATTTTGAGTTCTGGGACAAGCTTTGTAATGTATATCTTTAATATATATGAATGTAATGGTGAACTTTTTTCCTTCAAACACACAAGTATATTCCATAGGGACACTTCTAAATAGTATTCCATGAGACACATACTGCAATTTTACTTGTTCGATACTTTGAAAAAATTATTTACTTAAACAGCCTCAACCATTCAGGTGTGTTGATGATATAATTATTTTCAATCATCAAGCATTGAATAGCACCTGGAGCAATATTTATTTCAGTTGTGCACCTAAAAAAAACCTGACAAAAATCGCCATGAAGCTGAATTTTTTTTTATCTAGACACAAAAGTAATAGATAACCTGCGGATTAGATATATGATAAAAGAAACAAGTTTCATTTCATTTCAAATAGAAAATATTTTGGTCATCTCATTTCTCCTAACAAAATTCATTACAACACCATTCTTAATCACTTGTTTCATATAAACACCATACAATTTAAACAAATATTTTTAATATTGTCTCTTAAAAAAATGGACTACTATAAAATTTCCTCCAAAAATATATCTACTCTGTCTCCACAATATTTTTGCCATGATTTATTCCCCCCTCCCCGCTTATGTTCTTTTTGGGGTTGGACATATCCATTACATTTTTCATGCAACCCATTTCAAACTTTCAGATGCTGGGAGGTTTGAAATATTTTTCAACCCTAAGAGGAAGTATAATGTGCATATTTTCTTGTATGATTTTTTTTTTATTTGTTCCTTAGTTTTGATTTTATTTTACTTGATTCTAGTTTTATGATTTTTGGAGACTGATGGCATATGTTTAACATTAAATTGTTTGACACAGAAGAAAACAGATGCAAAAAATGAATATAATTTTCCTTCCTGATGAGCAGTATTTTCCATATTTATATTTTTTTCATTTTGTTTTGTGTTTGTTTACTTCATTTTTTATACTTTTTGGACTGCTTCCTCCATTATTACATGTCTTTTATTATATGTCTATATATTACTATTTTCAGGAATAATGAATTATTAGGTTTCATTGGATCACATGCAGGACTGTTTTGTTGTTTCAATGTATTGGAGACCTCTCTTAAGTGGACTGTTAAACTTCCAGACAGAATTGAATCTTCATCATGTTTATCATTTTGTGGAAAATATGTTTTTGTTGGTAAGTTTTTCTGCATGGAGCTAACATTTCTAGAATGTTCATTTTGACTTTAAACAGATTTCATTGAGGATAGAAACATTTCTTATTTTATTTGCTTTTTGCAGATTTTAATTGGAGAAATTATTCAATGGGGAAGTAACTTGAAAGTTCACATTTTTTTATATATTGCTGCTTTTGTAAAGCATAACATTAAAAATTCTAATCTTTCATGTTTCCAAAATTACTTATTGCATTTTAAGCTGTCTGTTGCATAATGAATTATGTTTGGTTCATTTTTTAAGGCAAACTATGCAGTCCTTGTTACAGTTTTTAGTAGTATTTCCTAAATCAATAAATTGGTGGTTGGTTCCTGAATACATAACTGTTACCAGTTATACATTCATTTTCCATCTGCGTGATAACAATCAGTTTTTTTAAAAAAAATTTATTTTTAAAGCATAATCGCCATAACTACCCATATTTGTTATGTAATTCTGTTATGTATTATAAATGAATGATATTACTGCCTGCTTGCATAAGTCGGTTTATGGTTAATTGTGTTGTATTTATCGCCCTTTTTTTTAGTAGGGGGGATAAATCTATATTACTTAACAGTTGTTTTGATTGAAGGAGAGTGAAATTAGATGCAATTATGCAGTAAAGAACCACCTCCAAAATATACATTTTAAGATACATTTTTTTATTTTTTATTATTAAGCATTTCAGAAAAAATTCTAATCCTAACTCTGATGTAAGCAATCTATTTGCAGTGGATTGGAGTTTGTTCAAATTTGCAAAGCAAGATTCTCACACTTTAGTACAGTTTGCAGTTACGAACCAGAAACCTATAAAATTGGTGCTTGGCTCCTAATTACTTAACTGCGTCCAATTGAAAAGAAGAGAAAATAAAATATTCATATTTTGCAATATCTGTATTATTTTTTATTTGCCTAGGTAAAACTTTAAAATAAGCTTTATTTTACATTCTTCTAAATACATATTATCATTGTCAGACATTTACATATCAGGGGCTCATAATTTCAGTTTGGTCTAAGCTATAAATTTGAATTTTAATATTGTATAATTGAAGATTGATAATTAGGAATATTAAAGACTGTCTCATAAGATGTGAAGATTTTTCTATCAAATTTAATTAATGAATGCTAAACATTCCATTGCAATTGTTTTGTAAGAAGTGCTAATTCCTGAATGAGTCAATTATTTTCTACATTTTAGGATGCTATGATCACCATCTGTATTGTCTGAATGTTAAAGATGGAAATATTTTGTGGCTTTTCAGCACTGGTGCTGAAGTTAAAAGCTCTCCTGTTGTGTCATCTCAAAACAGTGTTTTTATAGGCTCTCATGATAAACACATATATGCAATAAATGGTGAGGTGAGTTTTTTTATTAAATCTTAATTTATGAAAGTATAGGTCCATAAAGGAATTTAGGTGTTTCACTCTCCTGTACATCAATAATCTAGAGAGTGATGACTACATGCACATGATTGTTTCGACATAGCGTGTCCCTAGTGTCGGGGGAGGGATCGGAAGTCTCCAATGTGAATGCCGGCCTGGGAAATTGGCTGGGGCATACCTGGAGGTAGATATTGCCCAGATGTCACCACAAAACTCTGTAAATGTGCCAGTTCACAATAATGGGGGTGACGGTCTGGAAATAGCATGTAGATCAATAATCTAATATGTCAAATAAAGTGTGTATGGCCCAATGTTAGATTCATTTAATTTTCGACTTGTGTTTATAAAACATAGCGTCAGTCCCATGAGAATATTTGTATTCTACCAAACTTTGAGTATGAGTGAAGATTTATCTTGTCACAGTGGGTGCTTTTCATTTTCTTAATTTGAAACTCAAGCAGACGGATGGTCACAATACCTATGCTTATGACAGGGTTCCCATAGTCCTTGAGAGTCCTTGAAAATTTTTTGATGAAATTAGGTCCTTGAAAGTCATTGAAAAAAGGGTGAGGTCCTTGAAAGTCCTTGAATTTTTAAGCGACTGCCGATAATCTCCACCCCCATTTTCTCCTCAACGCGAAATATGAAGGTCACCGAAAAAGTCCGGGAATGCACTCGTGTTTCTCCTTGCCGCTTATCACCCTCTGCAGAGTAAAATGGTTCAAGAGGAGTAGTCCGTGACCTTTGGAATCCCTCGGGGTTTTCAAACAAACAGTACTCTCTTAGAAGTGGGGGCTTTAACCCTCTGATTCATAGGATACTCTGAGCACCCTGCCCCTCCCCCCTGTCAAAAACCACAATGACAGCTGACAATCTTAAGGGGTTTTATTTGAAAGAAATTGGTTCGGGGTTGAAATGCTAATGGCCAGTTTTGAGAATTACTGTGAATTTATGTTCGGACTTCCCCTAACAGTTCTAGGAAATATACCTTTCCTCCAAGGTGGAAATTTTACAGATAGAGTGGGACGTTCTTGAACCGTAGGTTGGTTGCACATTACGCTTCAGACCTTTCAGTATGGAGAGTTAATTTCGCTGCTTAGACTTGAAACTTATATCAAGGTGGGGGTTAAATATCGGTGACTAATATTTATTTATTTCAACTGTTTAAAATTTTAATCAATCATGTATTGATAGCTACTTTTGATTATTGTCTCTTTGGAAGGTCAAAAATAAAATTAATTTTGATTTAAAAATTTAGTTTTTATTCTGTTTGAATCATTGTTACATTGTGATTGAATTACTAGAATGGCAAGACTTGATCTTAAAAGCTATAATATAAAGGTTTATAAAAGATCTGTTCCAAAAAGCATAAAATAGTTATTAATTGTAAATTTCTTTAGTGTTCAATTGAGATTGACTTATGGATATTCAAGATAAATTAGATACGATTTTTGATTTTATCTCAATATATTTCAAGTTTTCAGTTAAGATTCTATTGTTATTCATTATTGCTTCTACACTGTCTCTTGTCCTATTGACATCAAATATAAAAAAAATTCATGGTCGTTTTTTTTTTAAATTTTTTTATAACTTATTTTTATTTTTATTATTTTTTATATTATTTTAATTTGTAGTTTGATTCCTGTAAAATCAGAACAACTGAAATATCAAGTGTATAGACACGTTTTACAGTTTTTCAAGTGAAAAATTCAGTTATGTACAATTTCTACAATATGTAATTTTATGGTCCTTGAATTTTCCGTAAAAGGTCCTTGAATTTTCATAAAAAGTCCTTGAATTTTTTTCTACAATAAGAGTGGGAACCCTGTATGAGTTCATCTGCAAAAAAGGCTGATATTTCCAAAAAGTATCAGCACTGGACTTTCAATGCTTATACTTTCAAATGGGTGCATTCTCTGATGAATCACATTTATTGCTTGACCAGACTGATGGATGGTGCAAATACAGCAAGAAACATCCAGGAACAAATTCCCCACAACCATCTATGGATGACTTAAAACTTGTGGAGTTGCCATTATTATGGTCTAGGGAATATTTTTATGGCATGCTTTGGTACTAATCAGCACTGCGGAGGGTACCATGGACAAACTTCACTTTGTATTGATTTTTGCAGATCGTGTACACCCCTACATGCAGTTGGTTGTCTCTGTATGTATGATGGTATCTTTATGTGTGATGTGTCTTATAATTAAAACTGTTAGAGTGGTCGGAAGAGCAGGAAGACAAATACTTCCCTTCCCTTCTTTTGATTCTGTGAATAAAACCCAATTGAGAATCTGTGGCCTTGAATCTGCACACCTTGATCATGTTGTTTGCTCTTTAGATCAGCGAACACTCACCCTCCATATTTCTGTAACATCTTCCATCACCTCGTTGAATCACTTCCAGTCCATCTAGCTGCTGCACATGGAACATGCATTTCTTTAGACACAAATTGGTGGTTGCATTAATGTGACTGGACAGTGTATAAACAAAACTGTAAAATTGTACAAATTCATTTTATTCAGGTTATAGATATGTAGACTAGAGATTGCATCTAAGCAAAAGGCATCATCTGAAGCCTACAATGATGAAAAAAATTTCCTTAATGCTTGTCCTTGTTACCAATGCATGATATGCAAATATTTTCATTTATTTCCTGCAGTGGGAGAAGGTGTACTACATTTTAAGTTGATAATTTTTTTTTTATTAATATTTTATTATTTTTGGAAATACTTCATAAATTTCTGCTAGCAATAATTTTTTTATTACATGTATTTTTGTTGAATTCTTTTCCTTCATGTTAAAAGTACATAAAAATTACTGCCTTAAAATAAGTACCTTCTGGTATAGCAAGTATCAGGCATGAAAGACTTTCGCTTTTAAGCTGAAATCCGCTTTTTTGAATGTCTTTCAGGCTGTTTCTGAGATCGATGCAAAATCGTCGAGAAATCGTGACCGAAAAATGTGGGGGGTGGGGTGGAAGCAATGCCTGAATCCGAAACGAACGCCATTTTTTCTCCGTCACAAAGTAAACAGAGATGCATTCTGTGGGGTTTACGCGCCGTATCTATCACCTCAAGTGATTGGCACACAGCGTAATGGAGGAAGGCGGAACTTCTTTCGTATAGCCGAATGACGACCGCTCTACGAGTAGGTCACGCCTTGCTGTTGAAGGGGTCTATTCTGGTACCCCCGGTTGGGTTGGGAGACGCCACTTTTCCCGTTGTTCCCGTGCGCAAACCCCCCCCCCCCCCCCCCCCCACCGGGGGTACCAGAATAGACCCGGAAATCGCAAGTCAGTGAGCTGCTATTGCCGATGTTGAATCACGGGTTGAATGCTAATGGTTGTTATGCAAAGAAATTCTACTACTATTATCATTTGTCTTGTGTTTGGCGGATCGCACGTGTGATGCTGTATGTTTAGTGTTACGTTCGTCAATTGTGAAGATCAGAGTTTGTGAGTGTGACCGAGATCCAAAATGGAGATTAACTTA
Organism: Araneus ventricosus; assembly: GCA_013235015.1. Taxonomy (NCBI): domain Eukaryota; kingdom Metazoa; phylum Arthropoda; class Arachnida; order Araneae; family Araneidae; genus Araneus; species Araneus ventricosus. The sequence continues at coordinate 29,334 of BGPR01002406.1, read as the reverse complement.
AACGATGAACATAAAGTTCGTTCCCTAGATGCGAACTAAAAAAATAAATTTAAATTCGAGTGGTTGAATAAATCTATGAAAATTAAACTGCCGGCGAAAGGTAACGATACGAACGTGGAAGAGATAGCAGTAAAAGTAGGAGATTCGATCAAGAAGATCGAAATAAGTGGAACTGTAAATTGCCAGCTTTGCTCTGATACCATTTATTACCAAGCATTCTAAGCTTGAGAGATTATTTCATATTTATGTCCTTAATTTAATGCTTTTTAAAGAAAGTCTTGCAATTATTAAACAATCTTTAAGTTGTTGAACACAAACATTATTCAAAATAAGTTAGTATATATGCATGAAGATTGTATGTTGGAATTTTTAACAACAGATCATAAACATAAAATTATTAACATACGTGAGATGAAGAAATCATTTTTTATATTTTAAATACAGAATACAACAGCTGTTCTAGAATGGATTCAGATGTTGAAGCAGCACCAAAAAAATTTCAGTATCTAAAGGAATTTATTAAATGCACAATATTTCAAAATTCTCAAAACATAAAATTGTATAATATGTGAAGTTCTTTTGATTATTTTCAGAGTTCAACAAATAGAGAACAATTTTAACTGTAGTGTTAATGTACTTGTTGCTAATTTATTGAAATATTAATTTCTGTGAAAATTAAATATAATTAAATTGTATATCTTTGTGAGGCAAAATCATTTGTATTTTAAATTGTAATCTAATGACTTGTTACAAGCATAATAGGCCACGTTTACTAAGGTAATTTTAGAGATATGCAAAATGATCTGTATTATACAAAAATCTAATAAACCACACAACCTCTGGTTTCAAGTTATGCGTTACAAAGATCTTCTACTGCATATGATAATATATATTCTTAAGCACTTTTGGCATTTTTTTCCTCCCTTAAATAAACTGCTTCATTTTTAGAAAGTATGCAATTTTGTTCTGATACTATCTGTTGTTGTTCAACTTTGAGAAAATAGAAGGAACTCTGAACCTCTTGTATGGTATTTAAAAATCAAATTTCTGTTCAAATAGAGAAAAAATAGTAAGTAAAATTTTATATATACTACTTTTAATTGCTTTTTCTATATGTATTTTAAGTAGTAACATCTTGTGCCTTCGCGTCTATATATATATATATCGATTTTGTGGTAAATTTTGTATTCGCGTAGAGTTCAGCTTTTTTGAACAGCTTGCACTTTCATGCCTGAAGTATAAATGATGCCTACTTATTAATATTCCAATTTATTTTTACCAATAATTTAATGTGTCAACAGGGAAAAAATATTGTGTAGAAAGTATATATGTATATTTTTTTCAGAATGGAGAACTTCTTTGGAAAAGGATGATTGGTAAAGGAAGTATTTTTTCTTCTCCAGCACTGTTTGAAGATTCTGGAATTCTTTCAGTTGCAACTTTGGACGGCATTCTTGCTGTTTTAAAAATGGTTTGTATGCGTCTAAATGAAAAATACCTTTTTTGCTTCAATAAACCCTAATTCCTATATTCTGCTAAAGATATAAAATAATATCCATTTATTAAAATGCAGAACAACAGAATTAAATTCTTTTTCAAAGGAGGTTTTTGGTGTTTAGTAAAGTGGATTCAGCTTGCTTACTGTTTTCTCATGCTTTTAAAAAAAAAAAAAAATTTTTTTTTTTAAAAGTAAAATGTATTTTTTTTTTGTTTTAACTGTAGATTCCGTATCTGAAATACTAGACATGTACAATTTACTATAAGAATGTGGGAGGAGGATTATTTTTCTGGTCTAATATCTTTGTGATGCTTTTATTGATGGGTTTCCCAAGGAATGTTTTACATAACTTTTAATTCATAGGGTGAAGTTAGCTAGGTTCTATGACTAAATTAAAAGGGATTAAGGGGTCTTCTGGACTAATAATGATTATTGTTTACATTAAGTTTTATAAATTTTTTTGTCTAGATTATTTTGTCGTGAAATTCATTCTAGAAGAAATAATATAGCTCTTCTTCAGTTTTTAATTTCAAAATAATTGTTACCAGGAGATGTTGCAGCCTAAAGACACCTAAAATCCATGATTCTCATCCTCATTTTAAACCATTTTCATCAAATATTCAACAAAAATTGTATACAGAATCTATCTTGTGAAATTCTGTTTCCTTCTAGATTCCAAAATACGAACTCTACAAAAGGTTTTTGACATTAGAAAGCATATCTGATGTAAAATTTTCCCACTATGGAAATTACATTATTACAGTATTCTATCTATAGTTGTGGATACAGTAATATCCTGAAGTTAGATAATAGGTGGAACTAACAAAAAGTGTTTAAGTTTGATTCGCATAAATTTAATACATACTAATAATAGTTTTTTACAAAATGAAGTTATTTTGGTATCGATAGCTTCCTAAAATCTTACAAACTCCTTTGACATCTCAAAGACTTTTTTTTTTATAGCAATCTAATATTTCTTTTTATTCCTTGCCTTTTAGCTGCAATGCATTCCTCATTAGAGCCTATTATCTTTAAAATTTTCAACCCTTTTTCAATTGAGATGAGGCCTTCTGTCAAATTTGCAATTGTTGTTTGCTTTTCTGGTGAAACTAGTTCTACAGTAGTGATTTGTTCACACATTTGTATAAGCTCATAAGTTCTCAGTTCTTTACTATGTGAGTCCAGTAGCTCATTGTCATTATTATATCTATTTCCAAATGTAATTGCTTGGCAAGATTGACAACTTCTTTTTTTAAATGAGTGTCTTGATCATTTTCCGCCATTGTTTCGGACTCAATTTTTAAAGAGAGCATACAATTATTTTTGTTTTTCCTGTTTTTTCTGATATATTTTTTAATTACTTATTCATATTCTAAAATGAGAAAATATTCCAAGTGGGAGGGTAAAATAAAGAACTGCATAAATGTAAGTTCACGTAAGTGAAGGTATTACTATATTTAATTGTTGTATTCATGTTTGTGCCATATTATTTTCAATTTTGATTTTATGTTATGTATTCAAGAAAAATTATTTTACTTTTTTTGTGTGTTTAGGATACGGGTATTACAGTTTGGACCTATAATTATGGCAAACCATTATTTTCTTCTCCATTGTTTACCACTTCAGGAATTTTTATTGGTGCTACAAATAATTGTTTCTTGCATTTTAATTTATCAGGCACACTGGTAAGTGTTCACTGATCACCTATTCAAATATTTTTTAAAATTTGTTCCAGTTTTATTGGAATGTTTCATTATTAACACTCTTTTTATTAATTAGCATAATCTTTTTGTATCCTTCCTTATCAAAAATGTTTTGAATAGATTTTTTTTTTCTATTTGCGATCTGAAATAATAGTATATTTTGATACCAGTTAGTTTTTGTATATCTGTTTGAAATGGCTATGTATGAATATATTTTTTATATTGTACGTATAGTTTATTTTTTACTTTTTCCGAATTTCTTATTTTTAGTGGGTTTTTTTTTTTTTTTGTATCTTTTTTCATATTTTCAATTGCAGTCCTTCATTGTTATTTTGGATCCTTTTTCTTTTCGCATTTGCTATTTTATATTATATCAACATTTTCATTCAGAAATATTTAAGTCAACAGCAAAAAAATAAATAAAAATAAAACCTATAATTTCACTCTCAGACACATAAATACATTCTTTAACTTTCAAATAAGTTGAGGAATTTAGTCTTCATTTTGTGAAATATTTTATAAAAATTGCATGTTGTGTTGCAGATGGATATTCAGTTTTCTGTGAAAAACTTTTTAGAAAAATGAATTTCTTGTGAATAATGCAGACAATTTTCACAATAGTTTAAAATATATTGCTAGTATTTTTTTCACAATTATTCAAAAATGTCATTCCCATTACCAGTAGTAAAAAGAGACAAGTATGTGAAATTTCATTCAAAGTTGAAAAAGTAAGCACACAACTATAGATTTTTTAAAAAAAGCATGTCAAGTACTGTTAAATCAACTGAAAATAATAAAAATTGAAATGCATTACAATTTTTTTAAAAACAAACTAAGTATCAACCAATAAACTAAATACCAAATGAAATTAAATGGTAGTAATATACCTAAATAATATTTATAAAAAAATGATGCATGAGCATTATTAATATGAAATTTTTGATCCTTCACACTTTGAATACTAATTAGGTGCATATTTTAAAATAGAGTAAATAGGAACATAACTTTTTTTCTTAGATTGACTGTAAATTAATGCGATAGGGAAATTACGATTTGTTAGTTGGTAACAATGCTATCTGTTATTTTCCTCTTTGCCTTCAATTTTCTGGTGCTTATTTCTTACTCCAAATTGTGCATGCAAAAAGAAATGAATAGGTGATACTTTTTGTAAGTGCCTATATAATAAATCTGTAGTATTCCTTAATCACATTGGAGTACTATTTTTAAATTTATCTTTAATTATTTGATAGCTGATGCTTGTTTCACTTAAATGCAAGATGTGGAGTCTAACTCATAGTAATATATAGCTTATAGTAATTATTAAATATAAAACTTCTTCCAACTAGATAGCATTTTTTTTTTTTTTACTTACAAAATATCTTGGTTCCCGACTGCTGTTGTGGCGTACACCAACTGGCATGACAGGAGTAACTCCGTCTGAGCCTAACCTACAAAATAAACCTATAATATTGGTTAATTAAATCTAACCCTGAGTCTAATAATAATTTTATGTGCTACTTGAACATCACAGAGCAAGAATGAGAAACAATCTTATTTCTATTGCTGTTTCTAATTGCCCCTCTTTACAAAAGAGGAACTCTTGATCTCCTCTAGAAACACCATGATTTAATTTTTGATGTGAAAAATGTGTCCAAGACCTAAAACTCATTTTTAATTTAAGGTCAGGGGCAGAATGTTATTTTACAATGATTTGAATTTTTGCATATTTTGTTATATACTTTCCGATTCTTGAAGATGAAAAGTGTTTCTATTCATCCCATTTTACTTGACTGCACTTTTCAGACTAATTTTGTAACTTCACAAAGTGTAACTATAATTACAGCTGATTTTGAGCTTAAATAGTGTTCCAAATTTTTGGGACTTTGTTATATTTGTAAATGATTTTTTGGGTATGTAACAAAGCTAAAGGTATGCATATAGTTTTTATATGCATATATATTTTTAATATTTTACAATGATAAGCTTCTATTATGTAATTTTCTTAGGTATTTGAGTTTTGTACTAATGGTCCTGTGTTTTCATCTGCCATTGCTGCTCTATCTCCAGATAATGATCATATTATATTTGGTTGTCATGATTCTGCTGTATACTGTGTTAATCTTAAAGGAGAAGGTGTGTGGAAATGTGATTGTGACTCTCCAGTTTATGCAACTCCATTTGTATTTCAGTGGAAACAAAACAATTATGTTGCTGTTGCAACTACTGCAGGTATGATATATATTCTAAGTCAAAGAACTGGTAAAATTGAATATACTTTGAAGTGTCTTGGGGAAATATTTTCTTCTCCAGTTATATTGAATGGATATTTGGTTGTTGGTTGTCGGGATAATTTTGTATATTGTTACAATTTATCATCTCTTAATTGATATATACATTGTTAGATCTATTTGTTTTAAACATATTTATTAAATAAAATTTTGATGTAAATATTTATTTTTAATTAAAAAATCTGTTTGTGAGTTTGGTATTTTTTATCATTGTAAAAACACTGTACATAACACATTCTACCCCTAAATTTGTCAAATTCATGTAAAATCTCACAATTATTGTGCATTGTCTGTTACTTTGTCACATAGTATATTTCATTGTCTTTAATTATCAATCTAGCTATCTGTCTCATTATTTTTTCACAGACTGAAAATTTCTTTGAATATAGTTGGCATATGTATTTGGAAGTTGTCAATATTCAGTACATAAAACAGAAAGACAAATTTTAAGATCAATTACAAAATTTACTTGTTGCTGTCAGCTTAAAACTATTAGCATGGAAGGAAACCTGTGTATAATGATTCCTTCTATGATGGAGTATTGTTATCTAATATTTATTTTTGAAGTAAATTCACCATTTAACATTTCTACACTAAATGTATTTTTTTGCAAAATTAAAAATGTATTCTGCAATACATTATATAATGTATAACAGCAGTTCCTAAGGGCCATGAATAGCATATTAGTGGGCCGCAGAGCGTTAGTCAAAGTCAGGGGAGCTTCAAAAGTCATCACTCAATATTATATGTGTTAATATTTTTTTACTTGTATGTTTAATTAGCGAGTCTCAAAATTTTTTTTAAACAACAGGTGGTCCGCACAACCAAAAGGTTGTGGGAACAGCTGATGTATAACAATGAAATAATAATAATGTATGAATTTTGAGAATTTATATTCTAGAGGCTTAAATGTTAGCAGTGAGATATTTTTTTAATAAGTGACTGGTTATTATCTTTTTATTTAGCTAAAATTCAGCATAATCCCCTGAAAAAACTGTTAGTATTTATAATGCAACATTTTTAGAATTCACTCATTCCAAATTTTAGCTATTGACATTTTAGAAAAGCTCATTTCTGAAAATGACTTGGGTATATCAAGTGCCTCTTCAGTCTTAAAATTTTCAGCTGCCGAAGTATTGAAGTCATTATCTTTATATTGCAAAAAATGACACTACAAAAATTGGTATTTCTTTAACATGGATTTTAAAAGACTCTTATTTCATGTTCATTGGCTTATACTGAATGCATTCTGAACTCTTCATATATGGATACATTTAACTTGATAATTATATCTCTAAAGTCGTTGAATATAAATAGAAGCATTAAATATATTATCAATTCTATGTTATACAATAAATGAGTTAAATCATTACCATAACATGAAAGCAATACCATTTTATATTTATGTAAGACATATTCTCAACATGCACCACTGCATCTTTCCTTGGATTTTGTAATATCCATAAAACAATCATTAGAATAATATATTTCCTGTTTGAATTTTTCTCTCAGAATTCTATTGCTTTTGCCTTCTGCATAGAAGACAGTTACTTTGCCAATTTTGTGAATTAAGTAATTACAGGAACAGTTCTGTAGCAGAGATGGAGCAAGGAAAGAGTGTAGATGCTCTGGTGACACCTCACAAAGATAAAATATTAATTGTTTATTTCACTTTTTAAAGCAAATATGATGAATTGTGCGATAAAATCATACTTTTTTGTAGAAACCATTTACCTTTGCTATATGACTGTACAGAAAATATAATTTTTAGATAGTAAGTCTGTATATTAAACTTAAAGAGATTAACTGTTTGCTCCAGAAGTGGATTTAGCTTATAATTCTGTTATCTAAAGAAAAATGTCAGAGTTATAGATCATAAGAAAGTTATTCAAACTAAATGCAATGAGACATATGTAACATTTAATTCAACAATTTTTAAATATAAATAAAATAATAATTGTATGTGTGTGTGCAGTTCAATATCGTTATTTTGGCTGTGTTCTGCACAATGTTAGTATAAAATCAATTTTTTTTTTCAAACACATGTTGATAGTGAAATATTTATTATCTTTAAAAAGACTGTAATCATTTCTTTTCCATGTGTCTTTCTACTGTATTTCAAATTAACTCCTAAACATACTGACTAAAAAAAATTTTGGATTTATTGAATACTCAAATTAACTGGATTAACACTTTTTTCAATAAATACGTTTAATAAACGAACTTTATAACCAAAATGAACAAACACTGAATTTTAAGTAATTTGTCATAGTTAGAGAATGTGACAATTATGAAATGAATCGTATCACATAATCTAAATATCTAGTAATGAAGTTTTTAGATAATACAAAGATAAAATTTATAGTTTTATGGCTATCACAGTGTTAAAATAATATATGCATGAACTAATGGAATATAATGTAATAATTAAAGAAACTATTTTTTATTACTAGAAATTATTTCAAATAAACAATGGCCATGATGTCTTCCTTCCAATTTCTAAGCAGCTGTACCTTTCTGAAAGATTTCCTATTGCGGCAGTTAGGTATCAAAAAAATATTGAAGGAAAAAAAATCATGTGCTTTACAGATGATAGCAAAACCAGAAGTAATGTGGGTAGTATGTTTGTAGTTTTCAAGGCTAACTTCTTTGTATGGCTCAAAATGTTACTTGGATTCTTAATAGTTAAAATCTATTGTTAAATTTCTAAATTTGTGGCAATTCTCTTTCTTCCTCATATCTAATTCATTCTTGTAATTGATTAATTATTAAAAAGTGAAATAATGCAACTTTTCTTAAAAGCAGATATGTATGAGTGTTTTCTTTTGTTCAAAGTCACAATGGAATTTATGGCAATGAACGTGCTGATTTTATTACCAAAGAAGCAATAGATCTAATTAATTTGATATCAGTGGACTATCTTGAAATCCTATTGCAAAAGTGTTTGCAAGAAAAAGGTCATCATTGACTAGGATTGGTTCGTATCAAATATCCAAAATGCTAAGTTCAAATAAGATATTTTTCAGACAATTCAAAGCTAACCATTTTGTTCTTAAGCTAAACTGATTTCTAACTGGGCATGGAAACATTAAAACCTCTCTGAAAAGTTTCAATATATCACCTACTGTCCTGTGTTCCCGTTCTAGTGGTGAAGTTCAGGATGTTAAAGCGTTGATATTGTCATTTACCAAATTTGTTCTGGAAAGAAGGTTAGTGATCCATAATCTAAATAAGAATAATAGCATGACATCTTCCTTTTCTTTGTTTTTTTTTTTGCATACCTTGGCAGTATTTTTTCCTGCATTTAGATTGCATATTTGTTTTTATAATTTTTATTTTAATCCTCTCTCTTTAGTAATATTTTGTTCTTGTTTAATTTGCATATATTTGAATCTTTATTTTGCTTGGTTTCTCGGACAAAATTTGTTTTTATGGGTTGGATTTATGAAAATTTCATTTTTGATCCTATATCTTCGCTGTGTACATTACATAACTCCATTTACTTAATGTGTCCATATGTATATGACCAATTATTATGTTATTTGCCTTTATCTTTGCCCCTTGAAACTTCCTTCCACTGTTGTGTAGAGTTTTACTTTTAAGTGTTTTATGTTATAATTGTTGGCACTCTAGCAATCTTTCCTCAGGAGTCTCAAAAAAAAAAAAAAATAAATAAATAAATAAAAAATTGCTAATTAATCTTACAGTTGTTAGTTAAAGTATCATACCCATTACATTTGCCCATGAAATGATTTTGACTGATAGAAAATAAGACAAGACAGTATTGTCACATTTTCTGCAGAACTAACACACCAGAAAATAAAAAGGATGATTGTGTCTGTATTTCAAAAATTCTGAAAACTAGTATGGTGTAAAAATCTGACATAATTTTCAATAATTCAGAATGTTAATGTGATACACATACGTTCATGTGCATTTAAAAAAAAATAGATTGGATTTTCACTAATTTTTACTCGGAAAAGTTTGACTACTTCATTAAATTTGATACAGTCTAAAAATTTTACATTTTTACTGTAGCCTAATGATATATTTGCTCTAAAACAAAATTTGAGATACATAATGAACTCCGAAATAATGTCCGGAAATTCCAGATTTGAGAAAGTGAAAAAACCCAGAATTCTGATTATTCTGGAACACAATCACCCCTGACATAAGTTGAACTAGAAATACAAGTTTGGACTTATTTGACAAATAGAACTCAATAAATATAAAGAAATTTAAAAAGCTAAAATACACATTTGTACTGAACAAGTCGTTTTATTTGATATTTTGAATGTAAATTGAGTGCATATTTATTATGAAAGAGAGTTTTGAAAGTATTAGCTTACTAAAAATAACAATCACAAAGAAAGTCAATAAAAATCTTGTAACAAAACCTGGTAAAAGTTGAACACTGAGCTTTATGTGACATTTAGCCTTTGAAACGTGCATTTTCTAACAATTTTTTAAAGTTAAAACATTCAACAATATAGACTGCAATTAAACAAATATAATTTCTAATTAATAAATATCTCACTTGGGGATCTATAAGGCAATATTTTAACTAGACATGTATACATATATATAGTACTTGTCTCTTACAAGGGGAATGTTTGCAATCAACATTGTTCCATGCGTGATATAATGCAAAATTATTCACAGAATGGATGATAGAAGGAAGAAAAAAAAAAGTTCTTATATGCATTGAATGCACAATCGCATCTAAAGTTTAGAAACAGGCTCTATTCAGTAATTCTTCTTACATTTTCTCCCCATTTTTATAAGTCATTATATTTGGTATTTACAATCATGTTAATAGTTCAGATAATTTACTTTCTTCAGTTCATAGCCTAATCACCTTCTTAAGAATTCCAAGTCTTATTTTGCAACTCAAAAATAAACTAATATATGCATCCCATCTTCAATTTAATATCACTAGTTCAACTGAAGTTTCTCTAGTGTACTAAATATTTGAAAATACTCAAGAATATTGCATCTAATTTGCAATTAAGTGGGTTTGTGAACCAAGATCCGGGAAACGAGTGGTTTCCAATGTAAATAAATAACTTATTTTAAATTAATTAAATTTTCATTTTGCTAATTATACAACATAAAAATGCATTTCTTGATATACATTTCATTAATATCCATATATATAGGAATTAATTATGTCTGACTCCATGAAAGAAATATATACTTCAGATCTATAAATGAAAACTTATTCTAAACTAATCAGTTATCTGTTCTAATCCGAATTATTTGCAATTCAGAAACCATAAGTTGAAAAAGCCGTATTATCATTTAATACTGCATAATCTGAGCACTATAAAAATTGCAATAAATTTATTTTTTAAAAAATAGGTAGAACTAGAGAAAGTTCTCTCAGCCAGAGTCCAATTTAAGATGGTGGAGGCTAAATAAGTATTTAAACAATAACTAAGAAATTAGTGCAAATACTATTTTTGCTGAGAAATGTTGACATGATCATTTAAGATGTAAAGTTTTCATCTGTACGTATTGCGACTCTTGATTATTTTATAGTGAAACTATAGAAAGTATTGTTCTGTAGTTTTAATACAGATTCAAGTTTTGATTACATTAATCTTAATATAAATAAAAGTCATTGTGGGTATGTGGGTGGGTATGTATGTGGCTATGTTCCACATCTCCTCCTAAACCAATGGACGGTTTTCAACCAAATTTTGTACACTTATTATTTAAGAGAAGGGGAAGACACTTATGAACTTTTCCAAGTCCCAAAGTTAATTAAACAGTCAGTTAATTAGAAAATAACCGAAATCGTTTTTCCGCCGTAACTTCGGAGCAAACTGTCCGACAAAAAATATTTTTATACCATCTTAAAGTTCAAATTTTTACCTTTTCAATGATACTAATTTTATTTCTCTGACATTTTCCCTTCGATTGTTATTAATTTTTAAAAGTTCCAAAACTTTAAAATGCGTGCAGACGATTTTGAAATAACGAATATTTATAGCTACTCCGTTGCTAGGCAACGGTTAGACTTTGAACTAATTCACCTTTATTTCCAGCTTGGCGCTTGATACAGTTGCCAAATAGATTTGGCGATTGCTTAAATCGGAAGGTTACCGGAAAACGGTCTATGAATCCAAAATAAACAAACCAGGATCGTCCATTGACGTATATGATATGGTTGTCAGAGTTTTTATAATAGGAAGGTATATTTTGTCTTATGTATTCTTTTAAACAGTAGAAGCAGATGACATATAGCATGGTGGATGATATATTCCAAAGAGCAGATGATACCATTGAGTACAATGATGTAATTTACAGTAACAGAGAATTAAATTAGTCGTCCAATTATGTATTATCAACCGTCAGAACTTTTGACTTCCCCTTTCTATATATAACGAAACATTTACATTCGTAAATTTAAAAAAAGTAGCAATTCAAATTCTTCGCGCACGAAGTCGCGGGTAACAGCTAGTAAAGAATATAAAAATTAAGCTCTATTTAATGCATATTAGAAACTTTACATAGCGATTAATGAATAAAGTAGGGTGAAGGAATCTGGTTGAAAGTAACATGGTCACAAGATCTTGACAATGCAATTCGAAAATCTCTAATTTCCCAATTCTATGAAAAGAATCAGGTTCTTTCTTGTAGTTCAAGTTTGCTTATTTTGGTATAGCTAGGAAGCTGAAATACGAGCCTAGATTGTCACTTTTATTCTCCTATCTTAGAAATTATGAATTCTGTCGTCAACAGTATATGAAACACAGGGTGTAGTGGAGCTGAAACGCAAGGGAATGGCATTTCAGCACTGCTTTTTTTTCTTTTCCCCAAGAAAAATAAGAAAGTTGTGAAAACATACTTAAAATGGAGCGATTTTAGTTACCCAGGTTTAGAGCATTCCAGCACTGCTTATTTTGCGACTACACCACTGCTGAAACAGGTTGTTAATCTAACAAACCAAATTAAAAGGGACTTTAGTATCTGTGTATACAGAGAATGATAATAATAAATCCTTTGGAAAAGTAAACTTCATATAATTATTTTAAAAAGTATTTAAAAATTATATTTGTATAGGCACTTCATATTCTTAATTCAAAATATATTTAAAAAATCAATTAAAAAAAAAGATTTAAAATGTTCAAATAATAAAACTAATTTCAATAAGTATTCTGCTTTGAAATAGTATATGTGATAAACAGGCATTTTCTATCGCTTTTTATTTTTTCAGATAATATTGTAGTTACAAAGCCAATTACCATTCTACTAATATTCATATGATTGAAATTAATTTGTAAATATTTTAAGAGTAGCTTTAGATATTCATTAAAAGATTCTTAATTTCCCATCTTAAAATATAAATAACTGTTCATCTACATCCTTCACAAGAAAAATAGTGATGAATATTTCCTCAAGTTCAAGCAAGATGCCTATCCTCGGGGTGGGGAACCTGCAGCCTTTTTAAGTTTATATGGCCCTACCAGTTATTTCAATTTGCATTGAAATAATATACTCATCTGAAATATAATAATTGCAGAACAATAACCTTGATGATTCTGCGTGCGAGGCCTTTAGCCTAACTATCGAAGTTTAATGAGGCCTTTTCCTATAAACAACTGTAATATATATATATAAATATTCTATTTCAAAGCAGTTTATTTGAAATAACTAATACATTACATTTCAAAATATGTTTATGTAAGAAAACTTGGAAAAAACACTCCTTCAAATAATTCATGTACATATATAACAGTATACCTAGAATAATTTCAAGCAATGGCTTGTTCATTTTAATGACAACAGAAAAAGAATATTTTAATATATTCATACATATTTATGAAAAAAGAATGGGTACTTTTCTTCTAAATTAAATTTCTGAGCAAAAACATGCCATTTAAAAGCAATGGAATAAGCATATATTACACATAGGCTTTTCTGAAAACGTTAATTTTTAATATTCATAACAGCCAAACATTGATCAAGTTCATTTATTAAAGAACCAAAAGAATCTGTTTACAGCTTGCTCCATAATACAACAATATTTGTTAAATTATTTTTTATACATATATAAATAGATTTATAAATAAAATCTTTAAAAAGCTAATTTGAAAACTTTATATAAATTAAATTTGGGCGAAAAATATTATCACAGTTCAATGAATTTTTTTTTAGAATTACAGATAATATATGCTTTTGAAAAGAATGCTATTATTAGACATATTTGAGAGGAAATATAATATATGCTATGAAAATTTGAAATCCTTTCTTTGGGCTGCTTTGTTCAAAGAATCATTGAAAGACAAGATAAAATCACTAAATTACCAATACTACATGCTTTCTCCTGCTAATAGATAAAGTATGTACAGGAAAACAATGATTTAAAAAAAAAAAAAAAAACCAAAAGTATAATATAAAATTTTTTAAAAAATCATATTTCGAGATAAACATCAATTTGCTTTACATCAGATGCAATTTCACAATAAATAATACAACAATGATTTTTATAAACATGCTATGACAATAAATATTTCCCAACATTTATATTACAGTTTTTCTTTGCATAGTGTATGATGTATAATATCTAGTTTCTTGACTATTTCCATGCAGCTCTGAGTGTTTTGCGAGCTGCTAACCTTTTTGTAGTATATGACAAGGCTACCAATCCTAGTAGCACTACACTAATTAAATAATGATCAAAGTCATCTTTCAGAATGTCAAAAGTTTTCGATGGAGTTATTCGAGTATAAAACAAATCAAGTCCATGAACAAAAACTAAACATGTTGATTCTAGGCCAGAAGGTGCAGTGACTATGTCTCGAACTCTTGAAACACTTTGATTATAATTTACGATTCCTTCAGACATAATAGGAAGTTCTGGAATGTAAGGAATGAGACCTTCTTCTCGATGTTCCGGCAAAGGTGTGATGGGACGTCTTGGATCCAGGAAAGTTTTGGGTAGCTCTAAAATTCCACCAGAAGGCAATGCCATTAAAAGATGCTTGTTAGTCATTCCTCTTTCTGTTACTGTATCCGCCATTGTCAAAATAGACGATGGGAATATGAATGTTTGATGCTCAACAAGAGGTAAAGGAGGTGGTGCAAATGAAGAGAATGCCGTAGTATTACTTTGATATTTTCCTTCAAATAATTCAATTGATGAAACTTCAATTCTTCTTGATTTATCATTGTAGTAGCTGTAAATGATCCAGTTTTCTGAATGAACAACATGAATAGGGCTCTTGCATCTCTTGTGTGAGGCTGAGTAAACAACTAGGCCAGAAATAATGTCGATGAGATAAATGTTGCAGAAAGTCTTTTGAATTGAGTCATTGCCTTCAGTGAAAACAGCAGCCAAATTTGGATTCAAGTATTTATACAATACACTTCTATCACCCATGACTCTTCCTTGAGAATGTACATGTTCTGAAGGCCTTTTAGTAGCTACGTTAATAATTGGTTGAGGCAGCTTCATTTTCCATGCTTCAACAGCTTTTAGACTGTTAGTTTGATCTGCGACCAGGGAGTAACCTATTAAGGTACCAGAAGCAGGTTCTGCAATGAACATAAAATGGGAATTTTTATGTCTTGATATATCATGAGATTCTGGATAAACATGAACTCTCAAATCTGAATCTAAAAGAAGAATTTCTCGCAAGTAATAACTGAGTGTTCCAACTGGCATCACCTGTATTACAGTATACGGTAAAATTTCTGATTCTATTGTAACACCTGTGATAGGATCAAAAGAATATATGCGACTTTGACGAGTACGGGCATGCCTTCCTACAGCAGTGCAAACAGGAGGATAAGGAAAATGAGCTGTTGTTCTTTGGACAAATAATGGAAAGTAAGGTTTCTCTTTCAAGTTGAAAGGAGAGAGATTTTTCTCAAAATGGCTCCAAATAATTAACCCAGATAGGTTGTCAATTCCAAATGCTTTCCCTGGTTTAGTAATGACAACAATTATCTTGTGCAACCCAAAAGTATCTCGAGTTAAACTTTTCTTGTCTACACCAACATGATCACTATCACCTTTAAAACCGACGAGAACATGCAATAAATATGACTGCAATAAATAAACCTGGGATTTTAATCTGTTCAAGAACATAGCAAGAGGGTTGGCGTCTGGTTGTCCAAATTCTTGTTCGATATTTGCATCTGTATCTGATAGTGGCAAGTCTAATATTTCTGATGATACAATGTTAGATAAAGCCTCCTCACGAGTCCAGACTAATCTTCCTTGCTGATGAATCACAAGAACTGAGTGGTCTTCAAATAGTAACAACATCTTATAGCTAACACCATGGTCCTTTCTAATGTATGGAAGGATAAAGAATAGTTCCAAGTCTCCATGCTCTTCTGACAAAGAAAATGTTCCGTCTAAATTTTCTAATTCTTTTTTTGACTCAACATCTAAAGCTTTTATTCTGTATATATTGCCAGACTGTACCAAAGTAAACATCACTAACTTATCATCCACGAGAGTAGAAGTAATTTTGCTTATGCTAGGTAAAACTTTTACTAGTTTTATTCCTGGAGGATGAATCTGCAAGAGCATTCCACTATCTTCAAGCTGTAGTGCCATTAATGGTTTGTCTGATGATCCTTGATATGGCAAAGCTACTGCTTTGACTTCTTTTATATTCTGCGCAACTTCAATACCCAAACTTCCTAAAGTAACAGGTATAAAAGCACCACTATCTTTGATTGACAGGAGCTGTAAACTCTTCTTATTGCTCTCAATGCAAACAAAAAAGTTGCTGGAAATAAAACTACAATTAGAAGATTTATCAAACCATGGTGAGGAGATTATATTTGATGTTTTTAAGGATCCTCGTGTGTAACTATACACAGAAACTTTGGTATGCTGCATAGGTAACATCTCGATTCTAATTATTTCCTTAGTTGCAGAGCTAATTTGAAAGTAAAGTAATGCATCATTACTTGGTGCATTAGGAAAAGATGTTTCCCACAGTAAAACACCTGTGTTTGTATCCCAACTTCGGATAAACTGTCCTCCACCACTAATTGTTATCAAATCGCCCTCTTCAGAGACAGCATCAATTACACCTGTATCTCCAGTTTCTAGAACTTGTCTCCATATAATACTACCAGTGCGTACACTTAAACAGGCCAACACATTTTCCTCTGTAGCAACTATAAATTTCTGTGAACCTCCAATAGCAGGATCAATATATGCAAATTTTACTTTACCAATATATTGCTGCCTCCAATCAAATTTTCCAACTTGGTCTTCATAAAGAGAACTAACAATTGCAATTAATATGAAAAAAATAGTCAAATTGATGAGGAAACTAAAATTACCAGATAATATCATAGCTGCGATTTCAGTGTGATTCTTTGTAATACACTAAGAAATTTAGAAAAATGCAGCATTTAATCAAACCATGTGATATTTTCTATTTCATAAAATCATAATCCAAACGCCTCTGAATAATATACAATTACAACTAATGATCGCCTTGCCGATTTTGTTCCTGTAGTTACTTTTATGTTTAGCAACAGTCACAGTTAAATAAAAAAACATATAAGCAAAATTAACAAAAGTGTACATTCTATGAATTCAATTAATATTCCATAAATTTAATTACTTGTTAAAATCTAATGACAAGAATTTATTTTCACTTTTTGTATATTTTGCCTTTTTATTTTCCAATAGATTACTGAAATGATAAAGAAAGTGTCATTAAGGTTTCATCATCATGGCTACCTAGCAATAATAAATTTATATTGTTTTAATATTTTTTATTGTTTCATCACTTTTTGTCTCCATATTTTGCTTTTAGGTGCTCTCCATAAAAATTGTACAACATGAATATTTATCGTAGGTGTAACTGTATGAATCGCTTTTTTAATATTCTGCTAAGTGAGTGGCAACAGTGCACATTTCCTGTTTTTCTCCATTTCAAGAACTGCACGTTTTTTCTTAACTTCAGCGGAATCTAATTTCGTATTATCTAGAGTTTTAAAAAATCATGCCTCAAATGAGTGTGTCGGAAGTATTAGCTGTCGACGAAGTCGAAAAAACCGAAATTGATCGCAAACATTCAGACACCGAATCTGATAGTGATGATTCTTCTCCAGAAGCTGATGAAGGCGATGCTGCCCAAAGTGCCGCCACAAGCCAAATGGCTCAGATGGCTGGTTTAAGTGAAGAATTGGTCAGCAAAGCTAAGCAAAGTCGAGGAGAGAAAAAAGCGAGAAAACTGATGTCCAAATTGGGATTGAAGCAAGTCCAGGGTGTTACCAGAGTTACCATCCGTAAGTCCAAAAACATTCTGTTCGTGATCACTAAGCCTGATGTGTACAAAAGCCCGGCAGGAGATACTTACATTGTTTTCGGAGAAGCTAAAATCGAAGATTTGAGTCAACAAGCTCAGATGGCTGCTGCTGAAAAATTCAAAGCACCAGAATCAGCCGGCCTTGGAGGAGATGGCCCATCTCAAACCATCGCATCCCAACCTATAGAAGAAGAATCTGAAGAAGAGGGTGAAATCGACGACACTGGGGTCGAAGGTAAAGACATCGAACTTGTCATGTCTCAAGCAAATGTTTCCCGCAGTAAAGCGATCAAAGCCCTTCGAAATAACAATAATGATATTGTTAATGCCATTATGGAATTGACTATGTAATGAAGGACAATTTCAGTGTGTGATCCAAAAGTATATACACAAGATTTCAGCTTTTTAATTTTTGGACATTAATTAACCCCAAATGCAATCCAGTATTGTATTCAAATGTTCTAGTTACACTGTTCTTGTCCTTGTAATTCAATAAAAGTATTCTACACAATACTTTGTGTTGTTTTTTGTTTAAAGAATTATGTAAGGTAAATGGTTGTTATAATGTGAATAAGTAAGAAAAACATTTAACCTAAGGAATAATGTAAATTGTGTTTAGTTGTAATTTAGTGAGTGTAATATAAGAATCTAATTTGTTGCCATTGTCAGTACTAGTAAACTGTTTAAGGTTAGAGATTTAATTGATGAAATTTCTATTTAATCATGTAAGGAATATTGTTCTTATAAACAGAAATGAGTTTTAACTAAACCATACTAGTTACTCTTGCACATTTTTGATAATTTCATTTTTTTTTTCTTAGCTTGTAATTATTTACTCGATTCTGATGTGGTAAAAAAAAATGTGATAATCGAGTTTAATTCGGCACAGGCTAAGAACTTTGTTTCTGGAGCATATGCCGGTGACATACCATCATCCTTCCTTCTTTATAAATTGTCTGAACATTTTATAATAGGATTGGGTAATTTTATTCTTTGATGCAAAAAATGATACAAGTATTTCATTATTAATGTCTGTTATTAATTGTAATGAAATTACGAAATTAGATATGAATGAAGTTAATATATGTCTTATGTTTATTATTTTGAATAAATTCTGAAAATTAATATTGAAATGCAAGGCCTTTTAATTGCTCCTTAAAAATTGTATTTTACTATCATTAATTTTTTAGGTTAAATTAGTTCAAAAGATTATTGTTAAGCATGGCAAGTCAACATTTTTAGTTAATAGTGAAGCCCAGGTGTTTTTCTTTTGGTTTTGAAGAATTGTGCACTCTAAATATCAGTGTGCAGGATTTTAGGTGCATTATAACATGTAAGTAGTGCAGTGAAAATACCTCGTATTGTTATTAATTTGCAGTCATACAACTGTAAAACTTGGAATTTAAAAATCAAACTTTTTTTTTTGTCAATGAATTAGGCTATATTAATGAATAACTAGGAATTTATTTATAAATTGATTCATGCATGCGTGAAAATGAGGAAGGAAATTCGTTTAAAAAAAAATATTACAATTTAAAGATGGTGCATCTATTGGATTTTTTTTCTTCCGCATTTAGAGAGTAAGAAATGCATTGCGCTAGTTTTTCAATTCCTTTGTTGTATGACCATTGATTTCTCGTGAAAAATTGAATACATAACTGTTGCTATTAGAATTACCTTGATTTTGATCTTCATTCTGTTAAGAAATGTTGATGTAAAATGGTCAAAATATTAACTTCAAAAATTAATTCAGTATATTATAAAAAACATTCAACAAATAAGCTAAATAATTTATTATCTGTGGTGTGATGTAAACAGTCAAGATAAATGAAAATTTAATAGTGAGTATTACCAAAATTAACTGCGTACCACACAAAGAAAAACCTTCGTAATGCTTGAATGGACTTATTTTTTTTGTCTGATGGATTGAAAGTTTGTAATGAATTTTTCTAATTAAATATGACCCTGAAAGAAATCTAATGGGGCATATTTTTTGTGAAAAATGTAACTGTACTTTCTGCATCCTTACGTATTTTAAACTTGAATGCTGTAGAAAGAATTAACATGGCGCATGTGACTAAACATATTCATTGCTGAAATTTTAGTTCTTAAATATGCACAGGTATGTTAAATTTGATTCTGCTGTGAAACCCAAAACATTTTATCCTTCATTATTCTAAATTTATATTTGTCAAAATACATATTTAGGTACTAATGTTTGTCAGACATGCACATTTCCGCTTTTTTGGCATCAGATTTTATCATTCTTAATTTTTTATTATATAATAATTCTACAATATTTTTAATATCTTAAGCACTTTTTGTGTAAATTTATTTATTTTATTGTTAGATTAATTGTACTTTTGGGTATTTATGTTTGGCACGATTCATTATTTATGGAGTTCAGATTTTTTTGTTCAAAGCCTGTGTCATGTCTGGTTTGTAAGTAGTGTTAAATGAAATGGATTAAGGTAACAAAGATTTTACTTTTTATATGCAAAGGCTATTTTAATACCCATGTAAAATAAAATATTTTAGAATAATTGAATTTTTAGCTTGGAACCTCTTGTAGGTATATCGCATACTGTACCAGAAGATTTTTTAATCTCTTACTTGTGGGTGGGTATAGATGTTGTACAAGGATTTAATTCACATACTAGAGCTTTTCTGTAAGTAGCTTTAATCATGCCCATGGGTGCCAGATCAAAATGGGGCCAAATGTGGGAAACTTATTGATTTACTTATTTTTTGCTAAATTATAATTGGAAAAGGGCTTTGTTTTATGAAAACGAATAAATTAGATATGTTCTATAAGCTACTTTTGTAGTGCAGAAGTTCTGTTCTTGCCAATTCTCAATAAAATAGCCAAAGTATATAAAAATGTGCAATATTATTTTAAAATTTGGCCATAGTGAAAGGAGTGATTCGATACTCGTAATAAATGACTAACAGTAAAAGAAAATTATATTCCCTTAATATAAATAAAATTCATGATAGATCATTTCCAGTATGGTGATAAAAAAATTTTAGAGCATGCTGTTTTGTAGTTATGATATGTACTCTGTGTCACTCTATATATTTCTTTTGAAAACTTTTCTATATCTCATAGATTTAACATTAAGCATTTGTTACCTAATTGCTGAGGGAAGTATTTCATTTCATACCAAAAATACAGAAAATTTTTTTTATTTTAATCAGCTGTTAAAAATTATGTTCCCTCTTCCTCTAAAAAAAAAAAAAGCATTTTGCAGGGTTTCCCCGGCCTTAAAGCATCTGTTCATTGAAGAATTCAGTCAGAATAGAAAGGAATAATACAGAGGAAGTGGTTCTTTATATATTTTTTTCCAAATGGCTGATATGCAGAAACACAAGCATAGCCGTTGTTGGAATTCATGGTAATCGCAGTCACAAAGGGGACAGAAATGTTTTTCTGATGATTACCTCATTTGAAGAGTATAATTTTATTAAAAAACAGTAGACTAATTCTACTTTTTAGTTATAACTGAAAAGCATCAGTGAAAAATGAATTTTAAGGCCAAGAGCTTTGAAAAAAGGCCAAATTCCCAAAATTTGGCTTAAAAAGCCAATATAGTAACCTTGATAATGCTGTAGATAATTTTCCTCCCTTGTTCTATGGACTACATCTTTAAAAGGTACATCAGGTTTCATCTTCCAATGACTTGAAAAGGCGGAAAGTACTAGGGTTTCCAATTTGTTCCTATCTTCCCATGTTATACTAAAATCTCTGTTTTAAGAGCATATTTAAAATTTCATTTAACTGTTATCTGAAAATTAGCGTTGGGCATAAAAATTATTTTAATATTTATTGAAATATTTCAAAGCTTATTAAAAAAAACATTAAGCACACCTTTCTCTATAATATGCTTCTTAAACATTCTGGAAATTTTGAAGTCATTTACTGTTTTGTGAAACTTGTATCCCAACCCGCTTCATTATTGTTTTATTTGAGGAAAAAATGTATCCACAGTAACTTGGGATTGTTTTTTTTTTAATGCTGTTAATCTACAAAAGTAAGATTTTTAGGCACTTGTTTTAGTTGCTAAAATTTTGTATATAGTAACTAGTTTGTCACCTTAGTGTGAATACATCCATGTCAGAAACATAGTGCAAGACATGACTAAAACAAATCTTCATTAATCATTATGTAAATGAATTTTAAGTTTATTTTTGTATATTTGAAACTATTATAGAATTTTCACTTGATAAGAAACATAAATTCCTCGAAAGTTTCAAATAGGACTGATAATTATTTTTGATTTATAATGTTATAGATTTTTTTAATAAATATTGTCATTTTGTAGCAGATATGCAGTCATTGAAATATATTAAGGGATGGGGTTGAATGTAAAAAGTGTGACATTTTACTTCCATTTGTCTTTCCGTTCCTGATTTCCCATTTTCTTAGTTATCCATTTGTTACATATTTATGAATTGTATTTTTTAATGTAATTTTGTTTCTGTCTTTATCTCGTTAAAATATTTGAAAAATTTATTTTGGAGGATTGTGCATTTGATTACTTTCTTTACTTAATATTGAATCTTAAATGTTTTATTTTATTTATAACCCAATATTTTTTTAATGGTAAGCAGAGGAAATGTTTACTTTTCTACATAGTATTGTACTGTTTTACCCTAAAATCCTAGGTACTTTTTCTTGGACTATTAATTAATTTTGTCCCAAAAATAGACTGCGTAAAAATGTTTTGACTCCTTTCAGTTAATTAAAATAGTAATATTCAATGAACAATTTTAGGTAATGCTAAAAACATGAAAAATTTCAGAATATGTGAATTAAGAGATCACTTTAAAAATAATAATAATTGGTAAAAAGTTATGAGAAATATAATATGTCGAACATAAATGTTATTTGACAAATGAAAAAAAAATATACTGCTATTTATCCTTATGCAAAATGCCACACAACCTTTGCAACAAGTTGCTTTCCTGATTGCAAGACAGTGCAACCAAATTCTGGTGAAATCCACCAACCAGACTTCTCTTTCTTTGTTGCCAGTTGGTCAATACTCTCATGCAGATTTTTGTTTGGATTCCAGTATCAGATTTTATCGTTTGGTGGAATTGAGAATAAGACGATAAGCATTGGTCATGTTTCTTTGAAATTGCGATTGCCCTGTGTGCAAGCGGGTAAAAATAGTCATTCCCATAAGAGCTGCTGAATAATTTTTCAGAAGTCTTCAACATCTGAAATATTATTTTAAGATTCAATTTCATTTTAAAAAATAACTTATCACAAGAGATTATAGAATTTTATTTTGAAGTGAGAAAATGCTGTTAAAATCCTGACATGTTTGTGAGATGGGAATAGTCGGAGGGGTTTTAAAGTCATCATCAGTGATATTTATTCACTGAATAAATTACAGAATTAATATCCATGA
The DNA here is from genome assembly GCA_013235015.1 of Araneus ventricosus. Lineage (NCBI taxonomy): Eukaryota > Metazoa > Arthropoda > Arachnida > Araneae > Araneidae > Araneus > Araneus ventricosus. The sequence goes on along the minus strand of BGPR01002406.1, from coordinate 6,135 downwards.
ATTAGATTTTAATTTTATCTACATGATACAGTATGATAAAATAGAAAAAAAGAGTTTTAAAACAGATTCCTTCACCTCTCAATTTAATTCCAGTTCATTCTGTTGTTTACAAGAAACAATTTACATGTTATGGATTTTCTCTTTTTCCAGTGCATCTCTGTGTTTCAGTTGATACTTTCTGTTAAAAAATAGAAAATAAGTAGATTTTATGTTTGAAATCACTTGAATTGCTGCTATTAGCAATGTATCTAACAAATTAGAAATTCTCTAAAGTGGAAAATTTGAAATTTCAGAGAAATAATTTAAACAAAATCATGTAAATTAAACATTCTGGTGGTTTAGTTTCTTCTTATTTCTTTTGCTTCATTAGCATATTTGTTTTGAACTTTTAGGATAAAGACAGTCAGTATATGTGGCTGTGGAAAAATTAAAGATGATTTGAAAATACATTGTCTCTTTTGGTTAGTTTATCTAATGAAGTAATTAAATAAGGCATGATTGTGATAAGTCCAGTATTATTCATTGCTGCTTATTTTACTTAATTTATCTGTGATCAGATTTTTTAAAGCTTTTTCTCATTGGTCCATATAAAAACTAGCTTCCAGTATATCAGTGAATCTCGTGGTATTATTTGATGGACCTTATGGAGCAACATAACAATCTACATTATGAGAAGAAATAATTTTTCTATGAAAATTACCATAGTGAATAACTGATAGCATCCATCCATATAGCATTTTAGAAGGATCTCTCCTTAACAAGTGAGTTAAAGTTGTGACCCTGGTGTTTTATTTTTCCCCTTTGGTCCAGCCAGCAGGTTGCAAAATTAAACTTGTAATAAATAGTTCATTGTTAAAACTGGGTTTTAAAATTTTCTACTGTTGCACGCTACTTTCTACTATATGTTAAATAATTCACTAATGATTGGATAAGTTTTTTTTTTTTTTTCCCCTAATCAAGTAATTCATTCATTCATAGCAAAAAAGATAAAAAATGAAACTATAATATTAAACTCCAAGTGTTTTTCTTTCATGAAATGGTTAAAAAGCAAAATAAAGCCCAGATAAATAATTTAGGAGAAGGTAAAGATTAGCACAATGGTTCATTTGTATTTTTTGCAGAGCCGAGAATAAGACATCACTTTAAAAATCTTTATATCATTTTCCATACAATTTTGAACTAGAATTTTAGGTTACTGCTGGAAATCTTGCAGCACAAATGCTATTTTGTTCCCCCTCTTGCATTGATATCCCTTGGAACAATAATTAATTTTGTTCCAAGTTTAAGAATCTAAACTGCAGATTTGCATGAACCAACTCTATTCTTTTTTTTAAAAAATAATGCTTCAATAACGTTTGGAGTTTTTTAAAAATATTTGAAGCAGTGTTTTTGTATTTTTAAATAACATTTATGCCAAAACCTCATAGATCATACAAAAAAATTTCATGACTTAAAATATTTGAGAAATTTTTCTAAAAACTCGATCGAAAACAAATCACCTGCATAGCATATTATTTAGTATATATAGGTGAGAGCAAACCTTTTTGAGTAGTTCAAAAATAGTGTAGATTAAATTTTGTTCATTATTATTATTATTATTTTCATACTAGCTCCTGTGTCACTAAGGCTACTTGCACATACACCGATTCGTGTCGACTGGTTTGAAAATGGTTTGCAACATGCCATTAGTAGTGTATAGAGAACAGTTGGAGCTTGCATACGTACCGGCACCTACAAAAAACCGATCGGCTGCCGAGAATAGCCACTGCGCTTCGCCGACATCAGCAGCTGTGGGGAGTCCCAGTGACACATGTAAATCTGCCACTTGCACACATGCCGATTTCTTTCAGACGTTTCCAGTAGCATATGTAATTCTTTTGACGCGTGCACACACACCGGTTTCAGCCGATCGACTTCTCTCTCGTGGCGAAATAATAAAATTAGTAACATTTTGAAAAAGATATTGAACAATATTTTTAGGGATATTTTCTTTATTTGATATTTTCAGTATAAGAATGAGAAAATTACTTATACACAAAGAAATTTTTAATGGATATTTAAAAATAATGGTTTTCAGTAGTGGATTAAGCTTGTTAAAAGACCAAGCGCTTTAACATTTAGGGGTCTCTGAAAATATATATATGCTTTTTTACATTTGAACAAGTCGGTTTTTCTAATTTTAAAATAATATTAATGATTCCGCATACATTCCATACTTTTATTTCTGTTTTTTAATTACATTTGGTACTTGCTTTGTTATTTATTTTTTATTAGCTTGATAAATCTTTGTTGAATAATTGCAATGCCTTAAAGTTAGTTATAGTTAATTTAACATAATTTTCTAATGAATTTTCAGTTAACATAATTCGCTTTTAAATAAGAATAATTCTCAAAACAAATTTACTCTCCGATAGCCTTAGAAGTAAATATAAATTTGTTGTTTTCACCTTGGTTTCTCCCTTAGTTTTGATTTATTAACGCAATAAATGGAAATTCAAATTTTTTCGAATATTGAAGTGTTTGCTTTCCACAGTGTTAGATTATTATCACAAGAATTCTTAATATTAACACATTATAATTTGATAGTATTGACAAGTCAATTTTTAAGGTGTCCACCTACGTTGCGAACCCATTTTCAGCCAAAAATCAAAAATATTTTTGTTGTTTCATTTCACTTTTATTTCTTAATGTAATCCCAAAACTTATTTCATTTTACTAGAACGATAATCGGAAATGAAATTAGAATCCTTTTAGTAAAACTTAATAGCTGAAAATGGAAAACTAAACAAGCATTTGTTTTGACAACAGTATTTTTGTACAAGAATGTACAAAAGGGCACAACAAAGAAGCGTTTTTCATTGTTCTAACTTAATATTTATTTCTTTTTAGTTGCGACTTAGAGTTAGTTTAGTTTGAATTAGCTGCCTTCGACGACCAGCTTGTTCGACAGGAATATGATTTTAATTGAATCATGTATAATTTTATATTCATGGCTGCTTTCACAACGTAATTTTAAACTTCAGATTGTGGTATATTGTTTAACCCTTGTTCTGTTAGTGGCCTTGCACCTTTTTTGTTCATTGTTTACATAATGTACGTAATGGAGTCAAATAACTGACCATACTATATGTCATCTAATCCCAAAACTTCTTTTATTTTACTAAAACGATAATCGTAAATGAAATTAGAAACATTTTAGTAAAACTTAGTAGCTGAAAATGGAAAACTAAACAACTATTTGTTTTTCATTGCTTTCACTTAATAATTCACTTAGTATTTATTTCTGTTTAGTTGCAATTTAGTTTAGTTTTAAGAACTAAATAACACTTGAACTTTGTAATTAATTTATGAGGCAATATAAGCTTTCGAGGCAATGTGACTGAATTTTGTATAATGTAAACTGTCTTTTTATATGATGTTGAACAAACATTGAGAATTTCATAAACTAAAAAATTAATTTACTACTTAGAAATTATGTACGATTTTTATCAGTTATTAAAGCACATTTTACATTTGAATAAATGCATAAAAGTTAAAATTATATTATTGTCGAATTTGTCAGTTTGTATTTCATAATTCACACATTTTTATTAAAAATTTCTTGTTCCATTCACATTGATCTCCGATATTTCGGCGACATTTTTAGTATATGAGAAAGGTATTTTTAACTAATCTTTACAGGAAAATAAAAAAGAAAAATAAAACATGTGTTAAACTATTCTTGTTTTCTTTTCTGAAATGAAAACAAGCATAGATTATGCTGGTTTGAAAAATTAATATTATATATTTTTCATTTTCACTTCATATTAGTTCAGTATTTAGCGTCAAATTAACTCGATAATACTTAAGTTATAATATACTTTTGTCAATTCAAAACATTTTCATTATGATAAATTCAGATGTAATTATTATTATCGATTAAATATACTAATAATAAAAGGTACATAGTAAGTTAAGTAAAATTAATATTTCAAAAATTTATTTAAATACGTAAAAAAATGTTAAAGTATTTAAATAATGATTTTAGTTTGTGATATGTTGGTTAATTATTGTGTTATTTTTTTCAAGTATGGCAGAAGAAATTAATAATGTATTCAAGAATGACCAGATGTACATCCATTATAAAACTGACTAACACGAATCGGTGTGTGTGCAAGGAATGCATCGCCTGTAGAAAGCCGAACATTTTCAAAATCAGTCTACACGAATCGGTGTGTGTGCAAGGAATGCATCGTCTGCAAAAGTAGACAATTTTCAAACCGGTCTACAAAAATCGGTGTGTGTGCAAATAGCCTAAGTCAGTGGTGCCACTTAAAAAGAAGGGTGGGTGTGGTAAAAAGGGTACAATAATTTGTTGAGTTGGTGAATCACCATTCTGCGATGCAACGAATATGTGTGCCAAGTTTATGAGCGATTGTCACGAGTCATACATGAGAGCAGAGATGCGATACAAAATCAGTTGGCCAACATCCACTTGGAAATATTTTTTATAAAAATTGGACATTGGATATTTATTCTTTTATTTTTTAATATTTTTGATTGTGTGTTCCCTTTTTTTATGATATAAAAAATAAGTTAATGAAAATCAACACAGGAGTCATTTAAAAAATCTTCATGGGCCATAGGTTGCCGCCACTGGCATATATAATTATTTAAGTATCGGCTAGTGACTGTACCAGAAGTATTTGCAACTTTTAAAAATTTTAATGTAAAATCATAGTTTTCTTTGGCAATTTTGGCCTTCCTTTAAATCTCAAAAAAAAAGAAAAAACTTTTTAACAAAGCAGCATTATACAGATATTTTGTTTTGCACCCTACACAGTATTATAAATAAAATTGTACCGAATTTCAGGCAGGTATTTTAAAATGAATTTTAGTTATTGTGTTTAAAAAATGAACATTTATGGGAAAAAAATTGCATTTTGAAGGAAATGGATTCAAACCAAATATTTTTAGTTTACACTGAGAAGAAAAGGATTTTTCTTTGGCACACACTTCCCAGTTTTGTAAGTTATTTTTATTTTTTATCAGCTTATTCATTTTTTACTTTCTCATATACAAAGATAAAGCATTGCAATCGTCAAAAAATTCGAACCCAAGATTTTGATGAATCTCGCTTGCCATACTTTTGGTCGAAATAGGTTCCAAATGTAGATTGATACATTAGGATTTAGAATTATTGAAGCTGTCACTTTGTTTCAATTTAGAAAGTAATCATTTGAACCAATTTTGGCTGATGAACTACGAGTTTAGATATTTTTACCAACAAGGGCCAACATTTCCCAATCATTTGGAAAAAGTAAGTAATCGCTTGAAAAAAGATTTCTCAGGAAGTTGGAAGGCCGTAGCGGTATGGTCTTGGCTTTGGAACAGAAGGATTCCAAGTTCATGGATTCATGCATGCTAAATCCGATGGTGAGGGTTAAAGACCTTCTGCGGTGTGGCATACAAGTTTGGAGCAGATTGCATCCTCTTCATCTGACTAGAGCTCAAAATCACATTAAATTAAATTCCTAAAATAGCCCTTGTGCTGCTTCAAAATGGGAGAATAATATACTTAAATTCATGAGGTGGTAGTAGAGAATGGATGCCATTACACACATTAGCATTTGATTTTGAAATGCTTGCTTTAGATTATTACAGTATGTAACTTATTCAATAAGAAGAATATAGACGAGTTTTGAATGATTGATTAGACGGGGTTATGGGATTTTTAGCTGCAAAAGCTATCAGTTCCACATTTATGGACGAGTTTTCTGATTGTTTATTTGGAGTAATGTAGAACTTTTGCTATACCGACCGACCGACTTCCGATGCAATGCTTCATCAATGGGAATTTTTAAAATTTCAACCCTCTGTTTGAAGATAATGATTAATATTTAGAGTTTTTTATTGTTATGGTTTATGGATACTTTGAAAATATTAAATTTTATGTTCCTATTGCTGTAGTTTGAATTTGAATTAAAGAGTTATGGGATTTAAAGCAACAAAGGCTTATCGCTGTAGTTGATGATGGAAGATACAGGTAGGTGCGACTTGCCTACATCGGCGAGGTGAACCTTTTTTAAAAATACCCGTCTGTTGGCGTAGAACCGGTTTGGCGAGTGTTGGCTAGAAAAGCTCTGAACTGACACA